>VXAL01010223.1:0-21963 GCA_013399475.1 Chauna torquata | reverse complement strand
TCATATTTTCTCCCCCTGTTCCTTTGAGGAGGGGGAGTGAGCGAGCGACTGTGGTGGAGTTCTGCTGTTTAGATGAGTAAAACCACCACACTTGTCTAGTTTATTTTTTCATAAATATTAATATAATAAGTATGAATCCCACTCAGTTTCTGCAGTTTTGCAGATCCAGGCCATAGCTACTTCCATCCACCTATTTTACACGGAAAACAGTAATACATAATGAACACCAATGTCTGAATGCTTGATGGCTTCTGATCTGTATTGCAACGGGAGGATACAACATGGAGAAGGCAGTTTGTCCCTCTTGCTAATCAATATTGCATTATATATTGCATATATGCAGGGACACACGAAATATGAAGCTGTTCATGTAAATCCTCCTCTATTCAGCCGTTATTTATAAATGTAGCAGCTACAGCTTGTCATAAATTAAAATACTGTTCCTAGATTACCTCAGTGAAGAGTGTACAGCACCCATTAAAATTATTCCATTAAGAATTTATTTCTCAAAAATAGTGTTCGAAAATACAGCCTTTTTCCACAGGAGAACTGTACAATTTTGTAAAAGAACTGTTTAGTCACACTATTGATTGAGTTATGGTTAAAATATATTTGATAGGAAAAAAAAAGTTGTTTTTTTTTTTTTCAGTTCAACCCCAAAAGTAAATTTAAAAACTAATCTTTGTGCTCTTTGTGCTTCACAACTGTGAACTTGTGTATATGTTTGCTCATGATCTATGTGGACTATGTAGATTTCTGCCTGGATAGAGAGGTAAAATATACATTAAACTGAGGTAGGTTCACTTTTAATCAGTTTGGTGCTTGGTTTTGTGCAAGTACCCTTCCTCATGTCAACCAATCCCAAAATGAAGCCTTCTCAGGAACACCTTTGACCAAGCCATCTGTCATTAATTGTTTAGAAAGTTTAAAGGCAAGCATTAGTGAAATGTAATTGCAAGCTGCAGAAACAATGAGTTTTGGGGAAGTGACGAGTATGAGAAAACATAATGAGATCCTGAACAAAATAATGACTTCTTGTAATGATTTTATTATTCTTAAATATCTAAAAACAAACAAACAAACAAAAGATCAACAATACATTCAACACTCATCCTACCACAAATAGCAGAATTTATAAAATTTTCACACAATAATAAGGAAACCTTTCATAAATGTCTCCATTGTAACTGTAACAACAGATATACTATATATCACTAGCTAAATTACCTAGAATGGAATGAAAAACAACACAGGGATGGTATCTTATTTAAAGCTGACATGAGCTACTCAATAATACAAGTTAGAGTTCATTTTTGTCCTACTACGTGATACCTTAGGGTGGTTTAATACCTATTCATAAGTAGATTTCTCACCTTCTTTGCTTGATTTTAAACTGACTATCAAACTGGTTCTCAGATTTCGGAAGTCAGGCTTTTTTATTTTATTTCTATATCTATTTTTATTTATTTATTTATATGTATGCCTGCAGCAGACAACAGTTTAGCAACAATGTCTTCAAAAATTGGACAAAACAATAATGTACAGGTCCTGAAATTATTCTATTAGTTTGAAAATAGATTATTGTGTTAAGAAACATAAACGATGGGAATGCTCTGTAAGGCTGTAAAATAGCCAGAGAATTCTCAATGCAACTGGGAAAATGGGGTGACAGAGGCTGAACTCTTGAAGAAAAGTTTCACAGTAAACTGTGACTATGACAAATATACCTGTCCTTTAATGCCCCAGCCTTGCCAGCCCTCATTCACCACTATGTTTTTGCACTGGGTCAACAGTCTTCTGTTTTTCACAGGAGTCAAAAGCATCCAAGCAAGATTTAGAGATGACAGGTGTGGAAAAGTTGGTTTTTTTGGTGTTTTCTCTGTATTCTTAAGTTATAATATTTGAAAAAAAAAAACCATGAAAAATGAGAAAAGCTGTTTTCCCTTTGCTTTGTATATTTTGTCTTTGAAGTTTCCTTTTCTAAATCCTGCTGACAAGGCGATTTTCTGTCCAGCTCTATCTTTTTTTAGTACTTGGTCCAAGTACTATTGAGTAACTAATGTGAGACTAGATTTTTACTGTTCTCCACACTTAGATTACCTTCCCTTATCCACTACTGAAGTATCTAGTAACAGAGCAGGAGTAAGAGCACGGGAAAGACTGAAATACTTTTGACTACAAAATAGCTAGAACCTGATGAATGATAACAAATGATCCCCTGCACCACTATCCCTATGCACAACTACATGGTTGAAGCCATATATATTTATCAGTCTGTAAGGAGTAATATTGTCCCAAATAAGTGACAAATATATTATTTGATATTCATGGAAACCTACAAAATTTTGTTCCTTTTTCCCATACCATTGTGATTCTAATGAAGTATTTATCTGTATTAACTACATGTATATATAAATATGTTGCTAGCATCCCAACCTGAAGTCAGAAGTATATCATGGTGAGTAAAATACTATTACCATATGATGTCATGGTTTTGTCTGGGATAGAGTTAAATTCTCTTCGCAGAGGTTCACACAATGCTGTGTTTTGGATTTTTTGATGAAGATAATGGTGATGTTTTCAGTTGCCGCAGAGCAGTGCTTACACAGAGGCAAGGACTTTCCAGCTTCTCATGCTGCCCTGCCAGTGAGGAGGCTGGGGGTGCACAAGAAGCTGGGAGGGGACAGGACCAGGACAGCTGACCCAAACTGACCAAAGGGATGTCCCATACCACAAGGTGTCATGCTGAACAATAAAACTGGGGTGGCTGGCCAGGGCAAAGGGGGGCCTGCTGCTCAGGAACAGGCTGGGCATCGGTCAGCAGGTGGCAGGCAATTGCATTGTGCATTGCATTGTGTACACTTGCTTTGCATATTCTTTTACTATTATCATTATTATTATTATCATTATTATCATTATTATTATTATCATTATTTTCCCTTTCTTTTCTGTCCTATTAAACTGTCTTTATCTCAACCCACAAGCTTTTATGATTCTCTCCCCCATCCCACTGGGCTGGGGGCGGGGCAGGGGGAAGAGAGTGAGAGGTCGGCTGTAAGGTGCTGAGCTGCCTGCCGGGTTAAACCACAACATATGAGCACAGAACAAAGACTGGAAAAGTAATTCTCAGAACAAAAACATGGCTCCCAATGGGTAATTGTAAGTGGATTAATTTTATCCATCTGTTTAAGTAATCCCTTCCTAAAATAGCCAAGTAAGCCACGGAAAGCATCACCCTCCCTACTGCTTTGTAGAGTAACACCAAGAGGAAAACAAACAAAAATATGAATGAGAGTTAGTGAAAGAACAGGCATGTGAACGTGTAGTCTTCTTCTTTCCAGCCCAGTACATTTGTTTCTTGTCAGTGAGGTAGCACGTGCAAAAATATGTCCTTTTCTTCCTTTTTTCAATAACTGCAGAGAACATTCATGTATCCTGTTTTTGGAAAGGTTCCTGCTACAGGATCTAAATTTCCAGTATTTGCATTAGGTTAGCAAAACTTTATAACACTGGCATTAATTCACAGAATCACAGAATGGTTGAGGTTGGAAGGGACCTCTGGAAGGTCATCTAGTTTAAACCTCTTGCTCAACAGGGCCACCTAGAGCAGGTTGCCCAGGACCACAGCCCAGAGGCTTTTAACTGTCTCCAAGGAGGTAGACCCCACAACATCTGCGGGCAACCTGAGCAGTGTTTAGTCAACCTCACAGTAAAGAAGCGTTTCTTGATATTCAGAGGGAACCTCCTGTGTCTCAGTTTGTGCCCATTGTCTCTTGTCATGTCTCTGGGCACCACTGAAAAGACCCTGGTTCTGTCCTCTTTGCAACTTCCCTTCAGGTATTTATATACAAAGATGAGATATATTTCCCCCCCTCCCACGCCCTGCCCCAAGCCTTCTATTCTCTAGCCTAAACAGTCCCAGCTCTCACAGCCTTTTCTCAGTGAGAAAAGGTTCACTGTGTGAATGGAATGTGATTTTGCAGTCCCTTAATCATCTTGGTTGCCCTTTGCTGGACTCTCCAGTGTGTCCATGTCTTGTGCTGGGGAATGCAGAGCCTGGACCTAGTACTCCAGGTAAGGCCTCACCAGCGCTGAGCAGAGGGAGGATCCCCTTCCTCCACCTGCTGGCAGCACTGTGCCTAACGGAGCCTTCTTTGTGGCCAAGGCATATTGCTGACATGTTCAGCTTGGACGCCAGCAGGAATCCGAGATCCTTCTTTGCCTGGTTGCTGTTCAGCTGAGTGGAACCCTAGCATGTACTAGTGCCTGGGGTTGTTCCCCAGGACTTTACACTTCCCCTTGTTGAACTTCATGAGGTTCCTGTTAGCCCATTTCTCCAGACTGTCCAGGTCTCTCTGGATGGCAGCACAAAGCTCTTGTGTATCAGCCACCTCTCTCAGCTTTGTGTCATTTGCGAACTTGCTGAGGGTCCTATTGTCCAGTACATTAATGAAGATGTTAAAAAGGTTTGGACCCAGTATTGACCCCTGGGGTACACCACTAGTTACTGACCTCCAACAAGACTTTGTGCCACTGGTCACCACCCTGTGGGCTCAGCAATTCAACCAGTTTTCAATCCACCTCACTGTCTGCCCATCCAGTTCATACACCACCAGCTTGTCTGTGGTGATATTACGGGAGACAAAGTCAAAGGCCTTACTGAAGTCCAGGTAGACAATATCTACTGCTGGTCCCTCATCCATAAGGCTGCTCATTTTGTTGTAGAAGCTTATCAGGTTGCTCAAGCATGATGTACNTGGTAAAGGTTTGGTAGCAGGGGGGCCACAGGGGTGGCGTCTGTGAGAGGATTCCAGAAGCTGCCCCATGTCAGACAAGAGCCGGCTCCAGCTGGCTCCAAAAGGGATCCAACACTGGCCAGACCTGAGCCATGGCTCTTATCGGACACAGGGCAGCTGGCATCTTCTCACAGAAGCCACCCCTGTGGCCCCCCTGCTACCAAACCTTTACCACGTAAACACAATACAGAGTGACATTTGCTTTCCTCTAGTCTTTGGGCTGTTCTCCCCTAGCTGAACAAGGAATATTGAGAGTGGTTTCACAATGCCAGCTCCCTTAGCACTCGTGTGTGCAACTCGTCAGTGCCTACACACTTGCGTGTCCAGTTTGCTTATGTATTCTCTGACCTGATCCTCTTCCACCAACGCTACATCTTCCCAGCTCAAGCCTTTCACCCTGGTGTCTGGGACCTGCGATTCCCATAGGCTTGGCTTTCTGGTAAAGGCTGAGACAAACAAGGCATTCAGTACCTCTTCCATGTCCTGTGTAACCAAGTCTCCCATCTCATTCAGCAATAGGCCCACATTTTCTCTAGCCTTCCTTTTGTGACCAATGTACTTACAGAATCCCTTCCTGTTTTCTTTGACATCCCTTTCTGGATTTAATTCCAGCTCGGCTTTGGCTTTCCTAATCTTATCCATTGATGCTTGGGCAACAGTCTATATATTTCATTCAGGTTGCACATCCTTGTTTCCACCTTCTCTGTACTTCCTCTTTGTGTTTGAATTTAGCCAGGATTTCCTTGTTTATCTACACAGGCCTCCTGGCATTTTTTCCTGACTTCCTATTCATTGAGATGAATGTCTCTTGAGCTTGGAGGAGGTGATATTTGAATATTAACCAGTTTTCTTTGGCCCTTCGTCCCTCCAGGACCTTATCCAACTGGAGTCTTCCAATCAGATTCTTGAAGGGGCCAAAGTCTGCTCTCCTGAAGTCCAGGATTGTGAGCTAGCTTTTTACCTTCCTCCTTACTCTCAGAATCCTGAACTCCACTATCTCATGGTCACAGCAGCCAAGGCTGCCTTTGCTCTTCACATTCCCAACAAGCCCTTCATTGTTTGAGAGAAGGAAGTCCAGCAAAGCATCTCTCCTCGTTGGCTCTGCTGTCACTAGGAGGAAGAAGCTATCATCAACACATTCCAGGAATCTTCTGGATTGCTTATGTCCTGTTGTGTTGTCCCTCCAGCAGACATTGTGGTTGAAGTCCCCCATGAGGACCAGAGCTTGTGAATGTGAGGCTGCTCCTATCTGTCTCTAGAGATCCTCATCCACTTTTTCTTCCTGGTCAGGCAGCCTATAGCAGACACCCACTATAATGCCTCCCTTACCTGCCCTTTCTTTAATCTTAATCCATAAACTCTCTGTTGACTCCTCATCCATCCCCAGTCAGTGCAACCTCCATGCACTCCAGCTACTCTCTCACATAAAGGACAACTCCCCCTCCTCATCTTCCCAGCTTGTCCTTCCTAAAGAGCCTGTACCCTTCATTGCAATGCTGTAGTCATGGGATCCATTCCACCACGTCTTTGTGATCCTAACAAGATCATAACCCTGCAAGTGCACGTAGGTCTCTAACTCATTTTTTTTTATTCCCCATTCCTCATGCATTAGTGTACAGGCACTTCAGAGGGGCATCTCATGATGTTGACTTCCTAGAAAGGGCTGGTGGATTTCTCAATAATGCTGCCTTGTAGCCACTTCCTTGCTTACATGCAAATGCTGAGGTGGCCCTGCTTAAGCCCCATTTTGTTGATTTTGTGATCCCTTCCTGTCACATCACTTCATACCCTTTGCTCAGCAACCCTGTCACTCCCTCACAGGTCTGCCGGTTACCTTCTCCCTCCTGTATCATTCTTAGTTTAAAACCCTCTTTATGAGGCCGGCCATCCTATCGGTGAGCATATAACTTTGGCCCACTGTGTGAGCTTGATCCCATCCCTCCCAAGTAGACGCTGATCTGCAGACAGGGTCCTATGGTCATAGAACCTAAAACCCTGTTGCCATCACCAATTTTGCAGCCAGTTATTGACCTGTCCTATTAGTGCCCTTCTCTTCACCCCCTTTCCTTCACCAGCAGGTTTCAGAACACCACCTAGGAACCTATGCCCTTGACTACTCTCCCCAGAGCTCTGTAGGCACTGTTGATACTGTCCAGGATTCCCCTGGCAATATCATTTGTGACCACATGGAATAACTGCAAGGGGTGGTAGTCAGAGGGTCAGATGAGCTCTGGCAGCCCTTCCCCAGTAGCCTGGATCCAGGCCCCTGGCAGGCAGCAAACCTCGCTGCCTGACAGGTCAGGTCATGAGATGGATGTCTCTGTCACCTGCAGCAGGGAGTCACTCATTACAATGCCTCACAGTTTCTTCCTGGTGGTCTCGTGTGGCTTAGGGTTAGGTGGACCAGATCCTTTGCTCGTAGACATCTCTTCAACTTTGAGGGCAGTGAAACTATTTTGTGAATGTAAGCCCTTACCTGGGGCAGGAGCCTTCCTCTTGCGGCAGAATTCACCAGCTTCCATCCTTCCTCTTCTCCAGAGGTTGCACTTACCTTAACAATTGGGTTGGATACTGCCTGCCTCTTTACTGCAGGTCTAAGGTTCTTCAAGCTGTTGTGTCTCAGACAAGATCCTGTCTATTTCCCTTTCTGGTACTGCACTGCCTAATCACTTCCTCTCGTAAATCTTCCACTTAACAGTACAGCTCCTCTAAGACATAGGAAGGCTACCTACTATTAGGTGACCTTTAAAAAAAAAAATGGTTGTGTTACTATTCAAGTCCTACTACATTCTTTATATGAGAAGATACCAAAAAACTTGACTTTGTATCCTAACTTTTGGATGTTTAAACACAACTAAATGTAATGTCAGCAACCTCCTTCTCTCTATTCCAATGTCTATAATCTGTTTTATCCCATTAAACTAGACTATCCTGTAGTTTGTTACCTTTAGAACCAAGTAACATCGCTTGTGCTAAACACAAACATAACAACCTGTGTGTGCTACAAGGCATTGCAACAACTTGTACTTACATTATTCAAGTCTGACAGCTAATGTCTAATCTTCAAGTGAAATTGTTGATCTTTTTTTTTTTTTTTTTTTTCCTTATCTGGAAGAGCACTATGTCCTTAAACTTTGAAATTAAGAGCTGCTCCTAACTGGACCTGGGAAGCTGCCATTGATATTTATATTAAACAGAAGAAAGAAAAAAGAAAAAGAAAAAAAGAAAACCCTTATGATGTTAATTTTGCCTTCAGAAATACCTTCTCTGTAGAAGCAACAATTTGACTGGGGAATATGCTGCAATGTCTTGCCTTGTGGGGGGAAATTCTCTCTAAGTAAGTACATCATAGTCCCATTACATTTAAAAACAAACAAACAAAATATTTCTTTAATCTTAAAGGTGTTCAATGTCTGTAGACTAGAAAGCACATAGCTCTTCAAAATTTTCTAAAGGTGAGATTATATAATCACTTTCCAAAAACAAGACACTCCAAAAATTAAGAAACACTTTTAGAAGAAATTTTCAATTTGAAGAAACACTTCAAAACTTAAAGTTTCAGGGCTTTACATCTTTGCCTACAAATCATATTTTAAATTCCAACTGTCATTAGGAAAAATGCTTTAAAATGATACTATTCTTCTTCCCTCCTGAAGCTAGGTCACATACCTGCTTTGTTAACTTTTGAGCAGTAAAAGTACAAATTGATGTTGAGACTAACGAGACGTACATTTGACTGACAAATTCTCTTCAATTAAATTGATCTTTATCTTCCCACGTTGGCAGAAAAGACACATTTCTGTGTCATTTAGAACAAAATAATGAATTATATTTATTTTCTATTTTAAAAAATAAAAATTAAAACCCACATGGGGAGTCACTGGAATTCCATCACAGACAAAAGGTACTAGCACTTTTTAAAAGCAAGACATTGTTCCCATCAGGAGACAAGAAAACAGGTAAGCTAGGAGATGCACAAAACTTCCAGGAAGCTTTAAGAACTCGTGCTCTTCAGAGATCAGATACCCTCATTACTTGTTCTGCTCCTAGCAGGTTATGTGATTTCATGAATACTTGTGATAATCCTTTTAGTGTATCCTTTTATTTCTCCTTTTGCATCATTTTCAATAATTCTAGTAGAGCAACAGAAGTTGAGATTTTACAAAAAGATACACAATAATTCTTTTGACTAACATCTTTATTAACTTTTTAGGTTACTTAAACTAATAATTTAATTTCTAACTTCTGAAAGTATGTGTCCATGAGATGTTAGCTAATAATAATGATTAAACCCTGTTAAAAGCAATATTAACAGTATCTTCTGAACAAAGATCAAGGCTATCAAAGAGTCAGAAATTCACAGAAATAAAGGTAATGTTTTGTTATTCTTTGGGATGATAAGGCAAAAATCCACTGAAGAACAAGAATTTGGCATCTGCTGAAGATCTTTAGCGGGTGATTTGCAACATTAAGGCAGAAGTGCTGACAACCATTTATGATCACAAAAGGAACGAACAAGGAAGATGTTGCCTCCTGATGGTGTTCGGTGTGTAGACAGCAGTAAATCTGATTGACATAGGCAACGAATGCGTTGCTTAAAAGATACTTTTTATTGGTTCATATGTAGTCAATACTATGTCGTCAGTCACCAGTTGTCCTTTAGATCTTATCAAGGCCCTCCATTTTCCTGTTCCTATATCTAGTTCCCATTTATTGGTAGAGAGAGTGGGAATTTGATTACTGAGTTGCAGAAATACTTATGCATATATACACTCACATCCATACGTCAAACTGATGTATATTCTGAGTTAAGAGCTGTGGAGTAATTACTGGAGGTGACTTATTGAGATTAAAGGTATGTGTACACCTCAGGAGAAGGTGCGGCACCGAGGAAAATTCCAGGGTGAAATGCGGTATATATGGTAGGAATCTGTTCCATGACAGTCCCCTTGGCAACATAACCCACAGCCTTAGATGTTGGCAACACTGGGGGAGCCTGTGTGCTGACTCTAAGAGAAATAGCAGGGAGGGTGGAGCAGGGTGGAAACACCGCGGCCAGGCTCTGTGATATCACCGCAGGGATGGGAACTTGATGGGAACTTGATGGTACTATGGAACTGATAAACTGCCTAGCTGTTACCCTGAGCCAGCCCTGAGCCAGCAGTTTTCCATTTTCAGTTGAAATCATGTCTTCTGGGTGAACTTTGCTCACTATAATCTCATTATAATACCAAAACACACCTCCATCCCAAAGGCTACCCGCCTCCATGCTGCGACAACCCCTCACTGAGCATGTGCTCTGGATTTCTCTGAGCCCATACCTTTAAAGGCAAAGCAAGAAGATTTTTTACCAATCGTAACACAGGTAGGTACGACTAGAGTCACTCAAGCTCCACCTGAAAGCAAGAAAATAGTATAAAATTGCTCCAGAGAGGAAGAACGCTAGGGAAGATACCATCACAGACAAGTCGGGAGGACATTGCTGACTTCTGGGATCAGTTGATGGTCTGAACCTCTCTTCCCCCCTACAGGGACGCCTATCGGGCGAGATTCGAACCCTTGGTTGTACCGAGTGCTTCCCTGGGAAACTTAAATGTCTCTGTAGAGAGGTTTCGTAAGTTAACTCATTTGCAGTTGGCTGTATTAGTCATATTCTTGGTATTTGCATGTAATTTGCAGACAGTGTTTATCACCAACAATCCAAAACAGCCTGTACTCCTGGTGCTTCAGTAAGCTGCACCAGTCATTAGTCTAGAAGGCTGAAGGCGTACCACGCTATTTGTGCATCCATAATCATGGTAGTTCAATACATTGAACTTGACCGGACTTATGCTGCCGAATTGGGCATCACTCAGAATTTAAGCCCAGCCGCCCCAGTCCCTCTAATATCTGGGGACAAGTAAGGGTGTTTATTTTCTGCCAAAATTCTTTACACTTTAGCGCAAAAAGAGCAATAATGATTAAGTTATTTGAAGTCTTATTTAGAACCAGTTACCTGGGCTATTCTTACAATGACGTCCCAAGTGAATATGCATTACAACAATGCAATTTTTGAAGTGGAAATTCCACTTTTGCTCTTTGAAACTTTCTCTCTCCCTCTACCTCACACTTCAGTATGGAAAACTGTAGATATGTTATATCAACATATAACATGTATTTTTAAAAAGTATATCGATTACTCCTTGTAACTTAAAGGAAAAAAAAATCTTTCTGAACCTTTAAAAAATTGGTCTGTGAGCTCACTTGTGGCCAACATTTTAAGGTATTACTATTCTCATTTGAGATTCCCATTTGCTGTGTATAGATTTTAAGTGCCACCATCCCATTCAAGTACGACATTAGAAGGGTAAAGTGAATAACTGCTTGCCTGCCCATAACAAGTAACACGTTGCTACTGCTGTGTCTACAAAGATAATAAATACTCTTTTAGAAAGAATAAATGTAAGGAAAAAAATAACCAGGTATACTTCACAGTCTGCTCACTTTAAAGAATGCCATAGATGTCTGTGACAGATCACCATGAGAAAATTTTCAAATTCCTCAGAAAAAGGTATCTGTAGAAAATGTAATAGTAAGACTTATTGGTAAGGATATGTAATAATCTGAGATGTCATGACAAAATACAGAAGAAGAAACTTTCAGACGATTAGATTTAGATCATCTTTAAGGTACAATCTGTCCTCTACCCAAAGCAGCTTTGCAAATTCCAAATGTTATATTAAGGGCCACCAAGATGTTGAAGGGACTAGAGCATCTCATATATGATGAAAGGTTGAGAGAGCTGGGACCATTCAGCCTAGAGAAGAGAAAGCTCGGGGGGGAATTTCATCTATGTATATAAATACCTGAAGGGAAGTTGCAAAGAGGACAGAACCAGGGTCTTTTCAGTGGTGCCCAGTGACATGACAAGAGACAATGGGCACAAACTGAGACACAGGAGGTTCCCTCTGAATATCAAGAAACGCTTCTTTACTGTGAGGGTGACTAAACACTGCACAGGTTGCCCACAGATGTTGTGGGGTCTACCTCCTTGGAGACAGTCAAAAGACTCTGGGATGTGGTCCTGGGCAACCTGCTCTAGGTGGCCCTGTTGAGCAAGAGGTTTAAACTAGATGACCTCCAGAGGTCCCTTCCAACCTCAATCATTCTGTGATTTCTGTCAAGGGGTTTTCTCAACCAAGAAAAATATCATAACTGATCATAAACAAATTGTGAGGAGTTCACACTAAATACCACAAGGCTTCTTACCCAGAGAACAGCAACAATATACAGTATAACTCTGCAGATGCAGATGTGATAAGTGAAGTGGGGCTACTGCCAGGCTCTGTTTGATTTGCATCAGTTTTCTAGGATGCACCTTCTAGAGGGAGAGGTGTGTCAAAAACTTACTCTGCTTCTCTCCATAAATTTCTCATTTCTAAAGAGATGAAGTACAATGATTTATTTCAAATGGTATAGTCTTATTTAGCAATTCTAAGTAATAGAAAATATTGAAAAAAAAATCTAAGAATTCAAAGTCTGCACAAGTTTTTAGTTTGTTGGTTTGTTTGTTTTCAGGAAACATTGCAATGAGTCAAGGAACAAAAAACTTACTGTGTAAATACTCTAAAAAACTGTCCTCTAGCTCAGCTAAGCAAAGCAACTTCTCCTGCAGTGGGCTGAATTACTTGTTGAACTGACCTAATTCAAGCCACAGCTAGATTGCTAAACATTATGCCAGGCTACTTCTATGAGGGAACATTACCTCCCTCGCTTTCCAGACCTGGCAATTTCTAGCCCATTGAACAGGACTCCTTAGACCCTTCTGTGATTGTAATCAGTATGGTGTTAAAAAAACATTAATGTTTCTGTATTTCCTGCAAGAATCATGAAAAGAGCTCTCCTATTACATTTGCAGATCTGCACACAGAACTTCCCAGCAATACTTAAAATACGTACATTTCTTGTCTGTGTGGATAAAGGAAAATGGACTAAACTTAACCTGCAAGACAGCCTTGGAGTTTCTTAGCAAGGCAAGCCAAATTTATTCATACCATTTAAGGGATGAAACGCTAGGGCTTTGTAGCTTCCACTGTAAGGAAAGGAACAATATAGGAGCATAGAAAAAGTGCTGAAATGGAGCTGTCCTGGATTGCTGATCTGTACATTTTGACAGTAAGGAGATTAGAGCAGGGCTGGCAGCTGCTACTGGAAGGAGATTAATGGAATCCCCAGAAACAGCTATTTCATATGTCCAAGACTCCAAGTGACAAGGCCAGCCCTATTCTGCCACATATATCCTTGTAGACTGTGACCCTTGGCCTCTGCCTATTTTGTCAAGCCCAGTGCTGGCACCTGAATGCTCTGAAATATTAAGATGCACCACCAAGACACAAGAGACATTTTATCAGGCTGTAGGCTACCAACTAACTGGACTGATTTCCCAGCAGCTAGAATTTACAGCAGCCTTGGGCAAGAGTCGCTACAGCTCATCCAAGACCCTAAAGAAAGCTTGGAGCACAAAGCATGCTGAAACACTAACTCAGCATAAACACAAAAGTACAGCTTAAAGCCCTGTGCATGCTAAAGAGGGAAACATCATACAAATGTCAGACTTGGAATCTAGGAACAAGTTCACAATAAGATCACTCACCAAAAATAAAGCTTCTTTTTGTTCCTTTTAACTGCCATACTAATGCAAACCAAAGAAACATGTTATTTAAAGATATGACATCAGGAAATTCAATAAAAAATGTAACATTGTCATTGATGTGGCACCACTCAATAAACAATTTCTTTCACTCTATGGAGTCTTCACATTTAAGCAGATGCATAATATGGACCATGAATAGAGAGTGTGATATGGTACTTCATGGAGGAGCTTTTAGCATCTGCAAGTAATAGAATTTAGAAAGGGAGAAGTAGGCCAGTAAGTGAATTTACCAAAAGTTTATACCAACATTGTTTCCAAGTTTCGGTTGAAATCATTGTATATTTTCTGGAAGGTACTGAGTTTCAACATGAACCTTTATGGAAGTATCAGTGACCCTCAAAAGCTAGACTACTCACCACAGATGTGTCATACCTGCACTGTAGTTTCATTTTTCCCTCTAAGGGACTTTTAAATATTATGCACTTTCCAGGCAAACATCATTGTTATTAAAGTATAAGACATAATAGTACTGAATAATAATTAGTCCTTGAGCATTTAAGAAAGAAAGAAGACTCCCTGTCACGTTGTTGAACTTCCAGNAAAAAAAAAAAGCACCATTTTATGAAATGGTTTTTGATGGCATTGTGTTGATATGGTCATGCTTACTTTAATTTTTCAGATTTATTTACTTTTAGGAAATAAATTTTGATACAGTGGTGAATCCTTAATGTAAAAACTTTAATCATAGCAAAGTTAAAAATTTTCTCAAAGTAGCCTCCCAAAACCGAAAGATATATTGACAGTTGGGAGCTGCTGTTAAGAAAAGAAAAAACTGGTTGCTGAATAACTTGCATAATTAAATACTCTGTTCTGGTGCACTACTTTATACATTTGGTTCCAGAAACACCAACATCTTGCTAGTTTAACAATAACAATAATGCTGAAGTATAAGAATCCAACAATCCTGTATACCTATAAGGGGATTCCTCAGGGAACAAGATCAAGCATAAGGTAAAAGCAGCAAACCTAATAGTCATTCACACATCCATGCGGACTGAATAATTTTTCTGTTTACAAAGATGAAGTTATACAAAATTACACTCAGCAAGGCAATTGAAAACTGTTCCAAGTTTATTAAAACAAATAGTTTTTGAATGTGTAGTACATTCAATGAACTGAGAAATTTTGGGTTGCAACCTTTAGTAGTACTTGAACATAAATCATATTTGGACACAAACAAAGCCTCTGATTTCAGTGTTGCATAATGTGAAAAACACTACAAGAAAGCCATTACTAGTCATTCATCAGACAAGTTAAATTCTAAAATTCTAACATACTGCTTACGATCTAACACGAAGATTTATGTATATTTTCTCCAGAGGAGAGAAAGCTATTTTTAGAAAGGTGAGAATGATTTCTAAAAGTAGACACATGGATGTGTTCTCTCCTGGCACAAGTTCTTCTCTCCACCCCATCAATGCACTGTATTTAAGGCAGGCTCCCAACTGTTTCCATTCTTAGTGACGACAGTCTGGCAGTTCTGGCACATTTCTATTACCAGACTAAAGGAGTTTCCTTTCTCCCTTTCTACTTCTTTATTGTTCAGGGATTTGGGGAGGAAAAACAAAGTTTTATGTTCTTGAAATATTTTTTTTTACAAAACTGTAATACTTCTGTTACATATTTGATTTGGAATTTTTATGTGTCCCCCTGGAGAATGGGGATCAGGTTGTCTGAAGGAATTGTACTGCCTGTCTCTTGGGTGGGGGAACAGCCAAAAATGCATACTGAAACAAGTCTGTTTTCACTATTCTGCTCTAATATTATTTCTTTACTACAGCTTCTGGATTAAACAGTTCTTCCTTCCAAATGCACATTAAATGTTACTGTAGCATTATAAAGGCCAGAATATTATCCAGGACACTCACTGAAGACTAGTAAAGCTAAGTGGAAAATAATTCTTATATATCATGAAAATATTCTGTGAGATCACTTTTAAAACATTAACCTTATTTGATTTGTAAAAAGATAGACATGATACTTTCAACTACACAAAATAAACATTCAGCACATTTAGTATAAAATCAAGGTTTTCAGTCTCGTATACCGGGCTATTTTTTTTAATTATTATTATTATTTTTTCCCTAGGTGATGAATCTGCCATGTTCCCTAATGGACACTGCAAGACCGTTTTAAGGAAATACGTGCTACTGAGTTCAGAAGAAAAGCTAGTTTATACTTAAGGGTCCATCATAAGGACAGGATCACATTAGATGGTCTCTTTTAGCCTGAAATTGTCTATAAGAGAAAATAGCTAAAGATTGGCATCCCCTTTTCCAGATAGTTCATATGCTTATACTATATATGTGCATGTAATAATTTATTAGTTAATAATTTTAATCACTATTTTTGAAGATATTAATGTCATATGTAATTAAACCTATTGAGCCTAAAAATTTTTTGGATTCCTACAGAAATCTACCAACAAGGGCAATGAAAGAAAAGAAAAAAACAGTTACTGCTTTTATCTATTAATAAGTAGAATCAAAACTTCTCAGTCAACTCTTCAGTTAACTGCATGCTGCAAACCATGTAGAAGACTTAAGTTAAATAACAAGTACTGAAATTCAAAATTGATCACATCTGAGGGAGACAACAGGAAAAATAAAAAGTAGCAGAAAGAATTCCACTTAAGGTATGGTATACGTTTTTGAGGGAAAAATATGTATCTTAGAGCAGGTATAAGATTATTCTTTGATAGTAGCTGTTAAACTGTTATAATGAAATATAACTGTTATAAAAGAAATAATTTAAGGAAATACTCTTTTCCTTAGGATCAAAATAAATTAAAAGTGTAAAATATCTTACATTATTCTCTTAACAAGTTTCAGTGATGCATTCAACATTGTCAAAACACATGCTGGAAAGGTTTTTGGAAATCTTTTCCATCTTTAGGTTTGTTTGCCTGCAGATGGCACATAGAAATATCTTTTCAATATACATCTTATACTCTATTTTAGTCCTGTGGCAGATTCACAACAATCAATTTTTTAACATCTTTAAAAAAAAAAAAAAGTTACTTTGGAACAGAGCAACTTACTTTGGGGGAAAACGAAAAATTTTAATCAAATTGTATAAAAAATAATAAAATCTCTCCTGTAGCACAGCAAAGACATTGATGTTATTTTTGCCAAAAAATATATATTTACTTCCACTTTATGTTCTGCATAGGAAAAACTACAGAAACCATGTAAAGAACCATGTGAAGAGAATAAACAGGAAAAACTGCACACACAAAACAAAACAAAACAAAAAATTACAAACATACTCTTTTCTTAAAAGGAAGAATCTGGTTCACATTTAAGTATAAATGGTGAACATTTGAAGCGTCTGAATTCTTCAGACTGGTGATCAGCATGTCAAAATTCATTCAAGCACTGAAAAGAATAAGATCTCTCCCATCTCTTCTCTTACTATATTATTGTTACAGAATCACAAGAAAGAAAGAAAGAAAGAAAGAAAGAAAGAAAGAAAGAAAGAAAGAAAGAAAGAAAGAAAGAAAGAAAGAAAGAAAGAAAGAAAGAAAGAAAGAAAGAAAGAAAGAAAGAAAGAAAGAAAGAAAGAAAGAAAGTAACTTTTGGTTTAGGTTTATTTTCAAATCTCAGATATCTGAAAGATAGAAATACTTTCGCTTTTTTTCTGAAAAATATCAAAAGGTAAAACTGTGTAACTGGAAAGAGAATCTCCTAGTGTGTTTCAACAATAAAATGTGTGAGTTTCTTTGGGAACAGGAAGGCTATTTTTTCCACTAAACAAAATAGATTTTCATGAACTTAGTAAGATACAAGAAATCCTGACATTTATCTCTTGTTCCTTTCCTGCAGGAAGGCATTGTCACTAAAATGAATGAAACCAAGTGACATCAGTACAAACTCACATTCAGACATCTATTTTTAAACTTTGTAGTTAAGGATTTGTGAATTATTTGAAGCAAAATGTGCAATGTAGGCTAAATTCATTGAGGGTACCTCATTGTTTTTCCTAAGTATATTTATACCAGAAATAGAAAACTGAAAAGAAACTCTTGGATCTGTAAATCCCATCCCCTCTACCAATTGCATTCTGACTTTTCACTAGTCTTCTGCAATTTTTTCATGCAGACAAAATTTAAAGGAGATTATCTCTCTTGAGGTAATGAGAAAAACTGAACTGTGGTTTAGGTTACGATACGTCCATAAAAGTGGGTGAAGATATTAAATTACTATGAAATGGACTGGACTGAAATTATCTTCTTAGTGATGGAGATGTGTTATCATTTAAGTGATTAATAGAATTTTATGGACCAAACTTTATAAATAACAAAGCAAGCTGGCAGCAAAAGAATTAATGCAAAAGTGCTCTTTTTGTCCAGTTATAAATAAGAAGTTTTGAAGATCAAAGTCATTATAATATAATTGCAGCCCTATAAAATTTGACAAGAACAGCACATTGAAACACGGCATCTTTGGTTAAAAGAAAGAAAACTTACACATGTCTTTAAAGGAGATATTGTAGTAGTTTTCTCCTCAGTTCACTGATAAATACCTTTATGGTCAAAACAAGCCATTCTCTGCAAGATTGTATATATTCCTATAAACAGAATTTGTCAAATAATTACACATGAAAAATTAATAGAAAGAATGTACTCTGGTTTTGAATAAAAATATTAATTTGAAAGAATTCTTAAGGTCATAGATTTCACTGAGGAGCTCAGAACTGCATGAATTCAGGATAGCATTTCTCAATCCTGTGAATATTGTCATTTTTAACTCGAATTTACTTCAAATAAAAAATAAAAATTAAAAAGAAATATTTAAAACTATCATCTTACACATTATCCTCCAGTTATGACTTGCCATCACCAGTACAGCAATGTATTTCAAACTAAAAACTACAGCTACTGTTCAGGAAATAAGCAACAGCTTAAACAACTCAAGGAGAACAAAAATAAAGCACAACAAACACACGGTGATAGCAGGTATTAAATATTTCTAATGGTGTGTTCAAAGAACTTTCAGGCTTGGGACTATTTGACCAGGTTATTTTGCTAGTAGTCAGAAGTGACACAACCACTAAAAGAAAGGCAAGGACAGTTAATGACAAATATACTAAAGAAGAAAACCAAACCAATTGACAAGTAAATCTGAGCAGCTGGGAGTATGACTATGAGAAAGGATGAGAATGTAATTTATTTGCAAAACTGACAATTTAATTAAAAATACACTTTTATATATTGTCTCAATTCATATGGTTCCACAGATCAAAATCAGGTTGTAGATAACCTCCAAGTGAATAAAGATCAATCATCAAGCGAAGTAGCTGTATGTTTAGCCGTATAGGGCTACATCAATACCATTGGCTCACAAGGTATGCAACTCCCCTAAATAGGTCTCATCTGCCTGCTGGAACAACACTTGCACGGCAAAGCAGTGTGGCCAGAGGGGCCAGGAGCAAGCCATGACCAAATCTCAAAGGTCCTCTCAATAGGGCAGCTGGAGACCCAGGAACAGAGGACCAACCAGCGGCCAAAAACACTCGCCATTCAGCATAGGCAGGACCATGTGTCTATTGTCTGAGCACCAAGAAAACAAATCACTGAACTGCACTATTACACAACATGAAATCATTGTACCTGCAGTTCATTTATGAAAACATAAGATTCTATAAAATCTACTTGTTTCCTGAAGTAGAGGGGTGCCTCAGGTTTAGTGATCTACATAGACTAATTTCTAAAGCTTCCCATCACAGAGGTGAGCAGACATTGAAACCCAGGTTTCTGAGGTAACTTGACTCACATATGCAAATGGTCTGGCATGAAAGTTTATGGTTTATGCTGTAGTTCCATGCATTTACCAGTAATTTTGACATCAGGAAATTATAGTATATGCTGCAATTACATCCCTTTCATGGTTATTTTAATATGGACCTTGGCAAGCATCTGACCTCTGTGCCAACAGAAGCATAGCTTTGACCACTGTACTAATAATGTAAGATCATATTACTTCTGAAAGGAAAAGCAAGTATCCTTTAAAGGTACTTGGAAAGGTAAAAATTCTTATGCTAGTGTACAATATATTTCTGAGAACGTGCTGATGTATCTTGTAAGCTGCAGGGCGTTATTTTTTTCCAGGGCATAAGCTCATTAAAGTCTTGTAAAGATCAGTTTTGCATTACATAAACAAAACCATCAAATTTCCACAGCAAAAAAAAAAAAAAAGACATTGATGAGGAGTGGAACAGGTTCATTTCCTAATTCAAAATTCAGCTAAATGTTGCACTGCTGTTTTTGACACTCCATCTTTCTAACTTTGAAATGAGGCTATTGTCTTAATAACAGATATTGCCTCATCTATGGCACATGCCAAATCTGAAATATTGCAACCACAACTGTTGATACAGTTAGGTTTCTTTCTATTTTTTCCTTTTTTTTTTTCTTTTCTTCCCTTCCTGATTGTTATTAATTTAAAAAAAAAAAAATAGAAAGGATAAAATAGAATACATACAAAACTGCAATGAAGCAACAGTGAACTTAGGGTGAAGGTATGGCGAAACAAGTACTGTTGTCGTTTGCATAGTTTTGGAAGCTTCATTTCAGTCATTTTGTCCACTTAGGTATGCTGATGAAATGAAAGTGTGAACACATTGGAATCATAACAATTCTGGTTGGAAGAGACTTTTAAAGGTCATACAGTCCAAGTTTCTGCTACAGGCAGGACTATCCCCCAAAGTATATTTTGGTCATTTGGTCATGCCCTTCCATCATGATTGCTTTCTAAAGTGTACTGTGTACTTTATATTCAGGTGCAACTGCATTGGTGCACTGGTTTCTAAGTCAAGACTGTGCCAAGTGATTATGACCACTTGCTTCCTACTACCACCACCTTACTTCCACCTTACTACCTGCTACTGTTACGACCTTACTCATTGTGCCATGTGAGTAACCCAAGTGAAAAATGTGCATCAGGATTAAAGTAATATTTTTTTTTCCTGGTTTTAGACACATAAGTTGAATTTTCTTCTTACTACAGGGTACTTAAATCCATAAAACTCACCTCTACTTTTAATTGTCCCTATGCTACTAGTTCCAGCTCCTGTGAAGACAAAACAGAACTCTAGCACTAATTTAAGAAGACCTTTAAAAGACCTAATTTTTAAATTAGAAGTCAGTACATGAGACCAAGGGAATCACAAAAACCCTAATATGCCATGGTAAATCAACAGATATAAAGCTAAAAAGGCTGGATAAAACTTCTAGATTTAATTTCTAATCATTTCTTGGGTCACAGCTTAGGACAGATAAGGGACACACGTGCATTTGCACATAGACGTCTGAAATCAATGCCAGTCAGTTTCTAAGATTGCAAAAGTTTGACAGACTACCCCTTTTCCTGCCCTAGGATGTGCAAGGGAGCAAAGAATGAGCCTGCTTCGTTCCAGGCAGTCAACTCTATCAAACTAGAAATTCTTTTCTTTGCGTCACTAGAAACACTCATAGGAACAGGGTTAAGGAGCAAATATAGCTGTGAAACAGAGATGGTAAATTAGAAAGGTAAGGCAAAAAGCATCATAAAAGAAGATATTAGCATATTTCTTCTTTTTAAAGTGCACATGAAAGTATTTATGGTGAATACAGAGAAGGCATTTCTGCTTAGCTGTACTTGAAAAAAAAAAAAGCCATTTTCTGACGAGTGATGCTTACATATAGCTTTGAACTTGAAGTGACTGTTTATGTTTGTGGCATGTACAAGATGGATGGGTGAGAAGATACTGTATTTCTTTTACAGTAGAATCACCAGTGAAATGGAGGATTTGACCTACACTGTGGTAGCATATTAAAGAGATGGGGCATGACGTTACAGCTGACTTTCAAAACAAATGTTTTCAAAAGAAACATTAGCTATTTTTTCCTCTAAATAGTTATCTAAATATAATGATTACATTAAATCACTAAAGTGTGAAGTAGTGAAATGATAGAAGAGCTCAGCACAGCTTTAACACTAAGATTTCTGTCAGTGTTTCCACACCAATTAACAGAAACCACCTAAGTATTGACTGTAACCTGAAAAATACTCTTACATTCTTGACAATGTTCTTTTAATGGAAATACTTATATCCTTGGTTTTTTTGTTTGTTTGTTTGTTTGTTTCTTTTTAGAATTTAGGCTTACCCCAGTGAGCAGTAGTCTGCAACTACTTGAATTCTGCCTCATTAAAGGAGACAGATTTTATTAGATTTTTTTCTGACAAATCAGGACAGGGGCCTGTAGAAACCTCCTCACTGAACTCAGTCCTAAATCATTCTTTTAAAACTGCTAGATATGGCATAATTGCAATATAAAAATCATCAAGAAATGGATTCATATAACCAATGCAATGAACTAGTATGCGTAGTGCTGCTTTTGTCAGTGTAGCTTCTCAAACTACTAGTCAGTCTGTAGGGAAAGTACTGAACTGTGGAATTTATGACTGTCTCTGATTGTTGAGGATTTTTTGAAAC
>VXAL01010222.1:7121-18418 GCA_013399475.1 Chauna torquata | reverse complement strand
CAAGAAGCATTTGGACAACACCCCCAGACACAAGGTCTGATTTTTGTGTGGTTCTCCATGGAGCCAGGAGGTAGACCCAATGATCTTTGTGGGTCCCTTCCAACTCAGGATATTCTATGATTCTATGATATCACCATATTAGCATAGCCACCAACTAGGTAGAAAAATCTAAATAGTTTATTCCATGATTTTAAAAAAATGAAAAAATAAAAAAATAAAACCCCACACAATTCTCCCTCCTAAATCTATGTAAACAAGCTGAAGGGTTGTTCATGGAAACACTTCTTTATGTGCATACTCCAAGTGTCTCTTTTCATGATCACAACTTTTTCAGCTTTTAATGCTCCTGATTGCTTAACATTAAACACAACATAGGATTCTGGTAAGAGTAAATAATTTTTACCTTTTCATTCCTCTTCTTAATTAAGAATTATATAAAGTGCTACATTCAGAAGACAAGTGCTTTTCCCGCCATTTTAATCAAGCATTGAATCCAGGAATGAGAACGTGGTTAGCAGTCTACATTAGATTTCAGCACTGCAGCAAGTTGTTTCTTCTCTTGCTTCGTACTGTCTGTGAGCATGGTATTTCTGGATGGGTAATAGGAAGGTTAAGTGTGTTTTGACTTTTCCATTTGACTTGGAACTCTGAGAATGTGAACATCCCCAGGCTCTAGTACTTATCTAGAGCTCTGTCTCTGGCCTTTTGTGCTCAGCCATCAAAGGTGACAGAGCTGCAAGCTATTTGATATACTGTCATCAGTTTGGGGCTGGGGAAGGGAGGGGGAGAAAGAAGATGTGTAATTGCGTAGGCTTATCAATGATAAACACTTGTCATTCATGTGTTCATCATTCATTTGTCAGAGAAGCAACCTTTCGCATACAGTCTGCTCTGAGGAAGGAAGGATGTTGTCAAAAAGGGGGAGGAATAAAGACGAGAAATAGCCCTGGCACTCGTAGTATGTATACTTTATATGGTTTGGTTAATGAGTTCACGAACCTTAGCCTGTGAATTTTAATCCTGGCAGTGGCTGCTGGAATTCTGAAAGTCACATACTGAGTATGTTTGAGATGCATTTTGGGTGCTGATAATGGCAGATGACAGAGATAATTCCCAAAAGCCTCCTAGTAACCAGATGGAAAGGAATGGTCATAATAAAAGACTGGAAGCACCTCAGCTCACTGCCAGCTGTAGGTCAGAAATAGACAGGCCACTTGTGTTTGTTCCACATATGCTCTCTTACTTAAGAGCATTTTTGTAAGTGTCCATTCATGTCATATTCTAGCAAGCAACTGTTCAGAAAAAGTCATGCTGTTTTTAATTTTGAGCACCATACTGAGGGATAGAAAGAAAAAATTGCTATTTAGGGAGCCTATGCCTGGTAGCAAGAACATTTTATGTGGAAAGAAATGAACGGTACATAAAGATGAGGTTTAAGGACAAGTGTTAACCCACTTAGCTCTATGACCAGTGACCACTGGGGCTCAGAGATACTGCCTCTATCTTGCCAGGCCTTGCTACTTTCATTATACCCATAATTTCCTTGGTGCCATGAGTTGTAAAGTCTTACAGAGAAAACGAGTCTCTCTTTGACCTGATTAACATGCAGCAGGTGATAACATAGAAGAGGTAGATAAATGGGCAGGGGAATAAAAAGGCATAAGGAATATGTATCAGATTAAAACAGAATCAGAACTCTGTAAATGCCATTCAATCTATTATGTACTCTTTGGCATATATTTAAACTTTGAAGTATGTTGTTACACACAGCAATAATTATTAAAAAGAATGACAGGGAGTCCTACTCTCAAGCTGGCTTTTGTCAAATGTCCTACATCTGCAAATAAAAGCCAGGGTCTTACTTTTTCTATTGACCATGTGCTGATAATCTGAAGTGATCTTGTTCTGTTTTAAAAATATTTCTTCTCTTTCTGAAACACGAAGAGGCATACCTGTTTGTCTCATTCGAAAATTAGGACATACTTTTTCAAAACAATGCCTTTCAGCAATATTCATTTCCATGTTCTCTGAAAAATCCGTATAAGAAAACCTTAGCATCTCTATCCAAAGAAAAGGTTTTCTTCTTAGCTGTTAGTAGTGTGAACCAAAAATAAATAACGTTTACTATACACATAGAAGCAGATTGCAAAGTCATCCTTGGGAATCAGGCCAGTAAAACCCTGTGAACATAATCCCAGTCCTGTTGTACACAGGAAAGTGCAGTCTGAATCATAGTGTCGTGACTACACAGCAGGAACACACAGGCAACCAAATCACCCAGAAGGAAAAATTGTCAGTGCCACACCGTGTATCATTCTGTGGATTACCGCTGAAAAGTCAATAGACACCTGTTATCTGTTGTTATTCCTGTTTAAATGCCCCAAACATATAATTTATAATTATATATCTACATACACACACACACACACACACACACATATATAAACTCTCAAGAAAGCTAACCATTACCAACAAATTAAATTCTGACTATCTTGTTTTAAATTTAAGCTGGCCACCTCTGCACTCACTTCAAGTATTACTCTAACTGAATCAGATATGAAAGGCCTCTCTGAATTTCAGATTAACAGTCCCTCTTTGGCTACCTGTTCTTTTACAGCTAGAGGTATTTCCCTACGGGAAAGCCTCATAAGGAGGAGAGAGAGAGAGAGAAAAAAAAAAAGGCAATACTTTAATCCAACTGTCAGTTCAGAAATGAAAAAATGAAACAGACCCTAGGTCTAAAATAACATTTTAATTCTTCTTTGACTCCAATTTGGCTTGAAATGCAATATCTGTCATAAGAAAAGAAGCCACATGTTATCAATGTTGAGAGCTTCTTTACATCTGTTAATTATTGATGCTTCATAAATGTAAAGTTTCTCGGAATGTAAGTGTATAACCGTGAGCTGTACGGTTACTTACACTAAAATAATCAAATTTGAATGAGACATAATTCAGTCCTCAGTCTGGTATTCAGAAAATATGTTTTTCTCCACCCACAAATCATTTTGACACAGCTCAAGAACACTTGCAAACATTCATGCATAAGCAAAGCCCAAAATACCTGGGTCAGCATTAAGATAAAAATAATATAAAAATAGAGTCAACATAAACCAAAGAGGTCATCTTTCTCTTCTTGGATAATTTCCCTCAACACTGCAAAATCAATACAACAATGTAGTACTCTCTTCCAAACACTAGCTGCTGATAAGAATGATCGCATGACCTGATGATTTAATGGATAAGTACTGAATTTTAACATAGCCCAAAACAACAGGAATTGAATGAACTTTATCTTACTGAAGCAGCATCAATGACTATTGCTGTTTAAGAGCAGCACATTCAGGCACCTCATTTACCAGGCTGCATCAGCAGTAGGAACTATTTGCAGCTGTAAACATGTTCTAGTGAGTGCTGCAATACAAAAGCAGCTATGCAGCTATAAATGCAGAATGATGTAAACAAATGTGAAAGGTAAACTACTGGGTACATTGACAATCTAATTAAAATATCTTTGATTCCAATTTATTTATCTTTGGTTAATTTCAGCTCTTATAGCATTACATTTTCTAATGAACAATTATTACTAATTATTACTAATGAAATCATTTTAAAACTATTGTAGTGTATGGGAAAGATATATGTGTTACAACATATATTTTACACTCAACAACATGTAAAAACAGGTACTGTAGTCAAAAATGATTTCTTACAGGAGTCTAAATTTTCTCCAGTAATATGGAATAAGCCTTTGAGAATTCTAAAGAATCACAAAACAAAATGAAATGTAAAAAGATGAATACAGTAGTAACTGTCAGATATAAGTAGTAAATTAACAGATGAGAGTAACTGTCACTTAATTTTAAACATGCTGCTGAACGGAAAGACATTTCAGGACATTAGTGTTATTTAACTAGAATAGTTCTGTAAATGCTGACTTTCAATTTAAGATCCAAAGTAGTTATATGTTTTAATGTTGTATTAGAACTGGTCACTGCTAATGTTCTAAAGCCTTTGCAAGATGTTAGTTTAATAATATACGTACCTAAGCAGTGGCTGAGATAAACAGCTGAAACATATTCATATATTTGCAATTTTAATATGTGGAAGTGCCATTGTATGAAAAGTATCACAGAAATTTTGCAAAATGTTATAGTGTTTTATAGAGTTAGAGAATTCTGTTTGGAGCAAACTCTACATATAGGTATTCTGTTTCACTGCATTTAAAAGCAAGGAGATTTCAGCTATGTGAAACCAACTGCAGGCTCAGGCACATTAATGTCACTCTAATACCCGCTGCCAGACATTGACTTTACTCTTAAAGCTTGCAAATTTAAAGACACGATTCTTAAGCAGAAATTCTAGATTTGAATTTCTGAAATGTTTCTGAATTTTGCATCAAAGCTCTTGGAAATTGTAACAATAAAAATACAATTTTCAACTTAGGAAAATTAAAATTACATTAATAGCTGGTGGTTGTAACACTCTCCTAGAATCACCAAAATGCAAATATTGCCAAGACTTGCAATGTGCCTGACAATGCACATCAAAAAAGAAAAACATTCCCTGTCAAAAAGTGATCATGAAAAATGCATTTAGATAACCAGATAATGAAGCTACATTAGGAAAACCAGATTTGATTAGACCATTTTCTATATGCGTCCAATGCACACAAAATAATATCCATAGGAACCTTCCTTTTTTAAATTCCTGCCTCCAATATCACAGTTCCAATATCTCTAATTATAAGAAACTCAAATATTTCATTTCATTGACTATTACTAGAGTTGATCTTGTGATGACACAAAACCATAAGTTTGTGGAGAGAGTGAGAAAAGAGCAGCTTAGTAACTGTTGACGGGCAGCAGAAGGGGCAGCATTATGAAAATAGGGTGGCAAAGCAAGATCATTTAGAGATAACATTCTATCAAATTACAAAAATTCCCATATGACAAGCCTAAATGAATATTGATTAATTCAATTTATTACTAGCAAAAATAAAGCCAAATAAGTTAATTCCACAAGAAAAACCTGCAAAAGAAATAGAGTTATTACACAGACAAAAATCAGAATGATCGCTAAAACATGCACCATATTAAGAAAACAATCTAATAATTAGATTCTAAAACCTGAGCATGGTAAAAATTCACAGATCCCAGTGTGAAGCATTCTACACCTGTTAGTCTTTATGAAAGCACTGTGCTAATTAATCATTTCCTTTTTTTTTTCCTTTTTTAATAATAAAGTTAGCATTATCTTTTCAAATAAGATACTTAGCTTTTGTCTCTTTTTACTGTTATTCAGGTTTTAATTAAATTAAAGGCAGATGGACAGCACTTGTAAATCTCTTAATATAATTTTTTACACTTTCACCACTTAGGCAAATAGTTTTAATAATGATGTTATGTTCTCTGGCATACTTTTACATCTTTCTATGTCTGTTTGCAGTTAAAAGTATTCAAACAATAAGTAGAGTTTTCTTGTTTTTGTCTTGATTTACCTGAAAGGCACCCGGTGAGTGACAGAAACAGAAACAGTTTCCATGGCAACCACATCATTGGTTGCGAAGGTCTTCCGTCCCTCTTTGTGCAACTGTTAGCAGTGGTGATGCTTCTTCATTAAAGCTTAACCTAGTGAGACAAAGACAAATCTCTGTTAAGAAAATTTAAATATCCTGCAATAATATGGTAGACAATTCAAATGACAAAGCTGGTCCTAATGCAATTAAAAGTCTAGTTCTGAAGAACTCTTTATGCAAAAGGACAGGTAATCTGGCAGATACTCAGAGGGATCTTGTTCCAGTAGTTACCTGTGTTAATAGCTGAAATGTCTGTGGCAGTGCTTTGGATATTATGCATAGTTATCACCTCAAAGCTGTCTCTATATTGCAGTTTTGAATTTCCAAAATGCCCAGCTTAGTACCTCGAATCTACCATTAGCAAATTTGCAGATGACACCAAGTTGGGAGGGAGTGTAGATCTGCTGGAAGGTAGGAGGGCTTTGCAGAGGGACCTGGCCAGGCTAGATAGATTGTCCGAATCCAACAGTATGTGCTTCAACAAGACAAAGTGCCGGGTCCTGCACTTTGGCCACAACAACCCCATGCATCACTACAGGCTGGGGACAGAGTGGCTGGACAGTGGCCAGGCAGAAAGGGACCTGGGGGTACTGACTGACAGCAGGCTGAACTTGAGCCAGCAGTGTGCACAGGTGGCACAGAAGGCCAATGGCATCCTGGCCTGCATCAGGAATAGTGTGGCCAGCAGGATTAAGGAGGTGATTATTCCCCTGTACTTCACACTGGTTAGGCTGCACCTTAAGTACTGTGTCCAGTTCTGGGCCCCTCAATTTAGGAAGGATGTTGAGGTGCTGGAGCATGTCCAGAGAAGAGCAACGAGGCTGGTTAAGGGTCTGGAGCATAAGTCCTATGAGGAGCAGCTGAGGGAGCGGCGGTTGTTTAGCTTGGAGAAAAGGAAGATCAGGGGAGACCTTCTCACTCTCTACAACTACTGCAAGGAGGTTGTGACCAGGTGGGGGTCAGTCTCTTCTCCCAGGCATCCAGCAACAGGTCAAGAGGACACAGTATTAAGATGAACCAGGGGAGGTGTCATGGTTTTGGCTGGGATAGAGTTAAATTCTCTTCGTAGAGGTTCACACAATGCTGTGTTTTGGACTTTTTGATGAAGATAATGGTGATGTTTTCAGTTGCTGCAGAGCAGTGTTTGTACAGAGCCAAGGACTTTCCAGCTCCTCGTATTGCCCTGCGAGCGAGGAGGCTGGGGGTGCACAAGAAGCTGGGAGGGGACAGGACCAGGACAGCTGACCCAGACTGACCAAAGGGATATTCCATACCATATGACATCATGCTGAACAATAAAACTGGGGGGGCTGGCCAGGGAAAAGGTGGGGCCGCTGCTCAGGAACAGGCTGGGCATCGGTCAGCGGGTGGTGAGCAATTGCATCGTGCATTGCATTGTGTACACTTGCTTTGTATATTCTTTTACTAGTGTCATTATTATCATTATCATTATTTTTCCTTTCTTTTCTGTCCTATTAAACTGTNTGGAGGTGTTTAAGAAAAGGCTGGATGTGGCACTTAGTGCCATGGTCTAGTTGACAGGATAGTGTTAGGTCATAGGTTGGGCTCAATGATCTCAGAGTTGTTTTCAAACCTAGTTGATTCTGTGAAAAAAAAAACTATATATATATATATATACACACACACATATATGTATCTTTCACATCAAATATATTTGAAGTATATAGCCTGGCATGTGTTCTTCTTTTCCTGAAAGCAATATGTTGGTATTTGCTATAAAACATTTTACAATGCTCAAAAAAAAAAGAATTATTTTCTCTAGGAAAATTCATGTATTTTTACTACTTGCAAATTGGATTGAAATAGGTTCTAGTTTCTTCCCGTTTACTCAATGTGCAAAAGAATCTACCAATACATTTGAAACAAACACCGTTTATATGGAACAGATTATTCATACTTATTCCTCTCCTCCACCCTTCAGATTTTTTTTTCCTATCTGTCCCATGACTAGCACATACACCTTTGCGCACTACATCTTTGATCACTGCATTCTGAGCTATTTCTATGATAATATCAGTAACATTAACATATAAACACAGTCCAAAATAGGAGTTTCAGCTGGTTATGTATGGACAATGTACTTCTGGTCTTTGACTCCAAAAACATTAAGCTGTAAACATAAAATTCATTTTCTACACTTAATTAGTTGTATTTATTTAGGAAACCTTTGAAGTCCTCTTCTTGGAGCCCAAGGAACCTTCTGCCCCTGCTGGTTGAGATCCACAAATACAAAAGCAATCCTCAAGGGCAGAGCAATACACTAGGTAACAAATGAGAATTTTGCTTTGTTCAGCTATTAAACCATGTTTGGGAAAAATATGATGTCTTCAGATTATAATCATCTGAGTTACATGCCACAGTTGCTGTTTCTGGGGACCTATCCCTTGTGTTAGAATATTTACAGTAGGTGAGCAGAGGCAAAGCTCAACACATTTGTCGGAAAAAAAAAAAAAGATTTCATAGAGGAAGTAGGTGGTTCATGCCATATTATTCCACTTCAACTGCTCTCTGAGCATCTCTAGTTGTAAGATACTTTGACAGTCCTTCCTTTGTATCTAGGGACAAGCATGTATTCATACACATATACTGCGACACACAGTGTGAGAACAAGAGGACAGCTTCTATTTAGGTGCCAGTAGTTATTCCTGCAACAATCTAAACATGTAACCTATCAGCTTTCATTTATACAGCACAGCAGGTACAGCTTTCAACACTGATAAAAATTCCCAATTAGGATTTTACATCCTTCCAGGTAACTCAGACCAGGCAAACTTAATATAGGGTGTACACATTAGTACAAGTTTCTCTGGAAGGGAACATAACAGTCTGCTAGTCAAGTGACTTTACACATAGTGCCTGTAGCTCCTCGAAACCTCCACAGGAAAGCTCCTTAATTAATTATTAATGTCAGCTGCCTTTGTTTTTCGCTTCAGTGATAATCTGCTTTTCAGTCACTGTGTTCTGCTGCTTAGTGAATTATCTCTTTCAGCATTCTTTGTTGGCTAGGCCTTTGGGAAATAAGTATTTTCATTAATATTTAATTTTTTTCTCTTATGGTCATATCTGTTAAAGAGGGCAGAGCACAGCTTCCCCCTCTCACCCTCACCTCCAGCTTTATCACTCTTTCTTCTTTCTCTTTTCTTGACATCTCTTCAGCTGCTTTTATAATGGTGCAACACAGAAATTACAAATTAGCTTTGTGATTTCTCTGTTGCATGAAGAGGGAAAAAATAAAACAAAGTTTCCAGCATTAAACTGTGAGATTGTTATTATCATAAGGTATTACAGTGCCTATTCAATCAGACTTTTAAAAAATAATATTAAACGTTGTGATTGGTAGAGCAGAAACAGGATGAGGAATAATCAGAGCTGAGCAATGCAAATATCATAATGAAAGATGAGGTTACATAAATTTCTCATTGCATTCTTGAAACATAATGGTTTTAAGTTCCATGGAAAAAATGATACATATTTTTAATGAAAATTTTGCTAAAGACAACAGAGTTATGACAACTTGCACCAGATAAGGAGCCAAGAAAAATAGCTATAACAACTTTTATGTGACAACTCTTAACTGTGACCTACATAACCTGACCCTATTAATGTAAAACAAACTTCAGTCCAGTTACACAGGGATATTAAAATATAGAAGCAGAGTGCAACGACAGGGAGATGCTATGAATTAAGTCATGAATGTCGGACACCAACAATCCTATTAAGACATTTGTTGCATAAATATGTTGGTTTATCTCAGTAGAAGAACTGTCACCAAAACAAGCAAGGGGAAAATATGCCACTTTATAGCTTTTTAAAAAATCTATCTACCTTGAAATCTTGATTATTATGAAAGAATCTTGCATCTATTTTATTATTATTATTTTTAATGGATCTTGTTTCTTCAGGGATGCCTGGCAAAGATTTCAGTGGCCATACAGAAAAAACGAGTGCAGAGCAACATGGTAGGAATGTTATACATCTAAGAGTTGAGGAGCACAATTCACAGAGTCTGACAAAGACTTTGATTCTGCATATGGGGCTGCCACTCTGCATGTGGGATAATCACAACTGTGTTTTCTATGAAATAATACAGGAAGCAGTATGAAAATACTATATATAAGAAATACGGGCATATATTCTAATCTCTAATGTAGAATTAATGAAGGGATATACTCCAGGCTTCTTTACTATCATTGTCTGTCATCTGATTTTTGGATGACCAGGCTCTGGCTTTTAGGCAGTCTTGGGTGATTGAAGAATTCCTTTATGCTTATTAAAAACAAACAAACAAACAAACAAACAACAACAACAACAACAAAATAAAACCAAGGCTGCACTAAACTTTTTAGGAAGAGCATCTTCTGTCTTAAAAAGAAAAACAAACTATATATATATATACATATTTTTATTGCTTTATAAGTAGTTAATATTCCCTTAAGTCCTGTAAGAACAGTAGGCGGGAGTGTTGATCTGCCTGAGGGTAGGAAAGCTCTACACAGGGATCTGGATAGGCTGGATAGATGGGATGAGGCCAACGGTATGAGGTTCAACAGNGCGTGGCCAGCAGGACTAGGGAAGCGATTGTCCACCTGTACTCAGCTCTGGTGAGGCTGCACCTTGAATACTGTGCTCAGTTTTGGGCCTCACTACAAGAAAGATATTGAGACATTGAGTTGCTGGAACACATTCAGAGAAGGGCAATGAAGCTAGTGAAGGGTCTAGAAAATAAGACATATGAGGAGGGGCTGAGGGAGCTGAAGTTGTTTAGCCTGGAGAAGAGGAGGTTCAGGAGAGACCTTACTAAGCTCTGCAAAGGAGGCTGTAGCGAGGTGGGGATTGGTCTCTTCTCCCAGGCAACATTTTATAAGACAAGAGGAAATGGCCTCAAGTTGCATCAGGGGAGGTTTAGGTTGGATATTAGGGAAAGTTTCTTCACTGAAATGTTGTGAAACCTTGGAACAGGCTGCCCAGGGAAGTAGTTGAGTCACCATCCCTGGAGGTCTTCAAAAAACATTTGGATTCAGAGCTTAGTGACATGGTTTAACGGTGGACTTGGCAGTGCTAGTTTAACGGTTGGACTGGATGATCTTAGAGGTCTTTTCCAACCTAAATGATTCTATTATTCAATGATTCTAAGAAAGTGCTTGTTCTTAAAACTGTCTCATATTTTAAGTCACTTGAGGACATATATACAAAAAGTTTTGAAAATCTTGTTAATATTCTGGATTTTTTTTTTTTTCTGTCCTGGCTGTCTCCAGTCCAAAGTGAGAAGTTTTTTAAAACCAGCATTTGCTTTGTAACCCTAAGAATATAATACAAAACATACAGTCACTTAGTATTGGAAAATAATACAGCTAAAGATGTCTCTGAAAAGGACTTTAAAAGCATTTCAGCTGAACACTATCTTTTTTCCCTAAATATAAATTTGGAACTCACAAAAATCCATCTGACTTGTTTGGAACAGTTTGTTGGGTTCATTAGTAATTAAGTGCAATGAAAGAAAATGAAGTTGCCTGGAACATACTATGTTCTACAGATTTCTCTTGCGTCCTAGCATGATTTGAGTATGCTCTACAGTCTAATTTTTAAAAGTAAGGGTGGAATGTCTAACATTTATTAAGTTTTTTTTCCCATCCTGTTCTTATTCTGGTTTCTTCACAAAATATGCAGATTCAGTCAGCTTTTTTTTTTTTTTTTTTTT
>VXAL01010220.1:476935-528873 GCA_013399475.1 Chauna torquata | reverse complement strand
AAGCTGCTCATAGAACGCTTCATGTTATGCTGCCATGCTTGTGTTGTTAAGAAATCCATGTAGCTAATACGAACACGGTTTTGGCCAATCTGAGTGTGCACTGGAAATTCTCAGGCCTATATTCCTTTTCAGTGTCAAGTTTAGTGTGGAGCAATGGCTGCTGGGGACAGGAAAGAAGGCAAGATTCAGATATTTAAAGCTGAGTCAGTGATAAGGAGGCTGGTAAAGATGCACTGCCTCCTGGAGTTGTCACACATATCCAAGCATTTGGCCACAGATGAATTTGGCCATTTAAAAAAGCACAGAGGGACTCTTTGTCTTCGTCCATTTGTAGTCAATTTATGCGGTAAAAGTTTGGTAGCAGGGGGGCCACAGGGGTGGCTTCTGTGAGAAGATTCCAGAAGCTGCCCCATGTCAGATAAGAGCCAGCTCCAGCCAGCTCCAAAAGGGACCCGCTGCTGGCCAGAGCTGAGCCAGTGAGTGATGTTGTTTGCGCCTCTGTGAGAGCAGATTTAAGAAAGGGAAATATCTGCTGCTCAACAGCAGCTGGGAGAGAGAGGAGTGAGGATCAGCCCTGCAGACACCAAGGTCAGTGAAGAAGGAGGGCAGGAGGTGCTCCAAGCGCCAGAGCAGAAGTTCCCCTGCGGCCCGTGGTGAGGCCCATGGTGGAGCAGGCTGTCCCCCTGCAGCCCATGGGGTACCACGGCGGAGCAGATCTCCACGCTGCAGCCCATGGAGAGGAGCCCACGCAGGAGCAGGAGATCCGGTGGGAGCTGCCACCTGTGGGGGACCTGTGCTGGAGCAGTTTGCTCCTGAAGGATGGACCCCGTGGTACAGACCCATGTTGGAGCAGCTCTTGAAGAGCTGCAGCCTGTGGGAAACCCACGCAGGACCCATTCGGGAAGGACGGCATCCCGTGGGAGGGACCCCACGCTCGAGCAGGGGCACAGAGTGACCACGAAGGAGCGGTGGAGATGAAGCGATGTGGGCTGACCGCAGCCCCCATTCCCCGCTCCCCTGCACCGCTCAGGGGGAGGAGGGAGAAGAGGGTGGATGGGGGGAAGGGGTTTTTAGTTTGCTTTTAGTTTCTCACTGCTCTAGTCCACTAGTGATAGTAATAAATTATATTAATCTCCCTATGTTGAGTCTGTTTTGCCCGTGATGGTAATTGGTGATCAACTCCTTGACCTTATCTCAACCCTTGAGCCCTTGTCCATCGTATGTTCTCCCCCTGTTTCTTTGGGGAGGGGGGGTGAGCGAGCGGTTGTGATGGAGATCCGCTGCTCAGCTGCGTAAAACCACCACACCATTCTAGCAAATTAACCATGTTCAGAATCTGGAAACACTTAAATCCCTTCAAGCTCCAAAACAACGTCTGGATCCAGCCTGCGGGGTTTGGTTTCTTCAATGACTCCCAAACCACCTCTGGGACATGGGAGAGTGACATTAGCCACAGCGAGAAGCATCAGCAATGCTCGAGGGCAGGTGTCTGGCCCCAGTGCCCAGGAGCACCTCTGGCCATGGCACCAGCTACTCTCCGCAGAGTCCTTCCTTCCCCTGTCTCCAAGCCTGCCCTTCCTTGCACAGCCCACACTGAAAATCAGCAGGTGTTTTAGACTGTCTTTGGTGGAAGAGATATATGTATGTGCCCTTGGCTGAGTATTTAATAGTGGCTAGCAGGAGAACTGAGCTGTCCCCACGCCCCAGAGAGCTCACTGAGCGTGTTTGAAGAGGAAGACAACATTTCTGCACAAAAAAGATTACGTTCAGGTTCGAAGTGTTAGAGGACTCTGACATACAAGTTTTCAAAATACAGTTTTGTAATAATCAAGAGTGGATTGGGAACTTTCTTGTTTGTGTTATATGATCTTCATTAGCCTGATTGAAAATACAGCCTTATCTAGGCAGAAACAAAGAAAAGAATCCCTTAATTCAAACAATAACCGGCTTTTTCAGTCAGGCCACACAACTACATTTGTGATTTAATTTGATATAGTTGCAAAGTTCTCCCATCATTTATTGGTTGTGCAACATTTAAAAATGCACAGAATGAGAAGAGACTGGAAATTGCTTGCAGCTTGCAGAAATATAATTTCATTCTGTGTTAGCAGAGAATGCATGTGTCATTCAGTGCCAATGGAAAATTTTGTATCTTTTCCTTTTATGTCTATTGTTAAGAAAAGTCAGACAAGAGGCATTGTTCACAGTCTCATCAAATCATACTGCAATGAAAAGCAAGACAACAGCAATTAAACCAGGCTGATAATTAACAAGACAACAGAAATCCTAGACTCACTTTTAGAGGAAAAAAGAGTGGGCAGGGTGCCAGGAAGAGTTAAAGGATGTAGTCTCTCTACCTTATTGCAAAAGGAACAAGATCAATTATGATTTTTGAAGATTGCCTAAATATCTATAAAGGTCTATCCATTCTTTTCTAAAAGCTTCGTTTCATAGAAAACCTCTTTCCTTTTAAGGACAAGGGCTTGCAGCAGAAATTACTGGGTGGAAATAGCCTATGTTAAGTAGTAGATCACACTATGTGATCAAAATGATCCTCTCTCCTACTAAAATACAGTAGCTAGATATTCTCAGATTTGACAAGCAGTTTAAGAAGCACTTTGGGAGCCTCCTGGAGCAAAACCTATAATTAAGATTGCCTGATGCTATCTTAACAGGGACAGATAGTACCACCACCACATCTATGCTGAGCAGTGAGTCAGTATCGCACAAATCAGTGTTAATGAGGGTCCTTGGGCTTCCTTAGTCTGTTGCCTTCTCAATCTCCAGGATTTCTTCATCTCATCCGGAAATCACCCCTGAAAAATTCAAGGCCAAGGGGGGAACTGTTCGCTAAATGAAAACAAAGCCCCATTGAGGAAGAAGATCACTACATTTTACTCAGTTAGAGTCTGTGTATGACACTGTGAGCCATAATTTATCCAGGAAAAATGTGCCTGTAGCCTTAGAGCAGCCCTTCAAACTGACCCACGTCCTTGGGGAATTAATTTTGTTCTTGCATTCCTTTGAATTTGTATCTACTGAATGTTGCTGACGGCATGAAGGAGAGGTTTAGGGATTAGAGCTCTTTTCATTTATCTTTATGTTGTCTGCCATAAATATTGTTGCCCGTGCAATGATGGAGAGGCCATTTACCGGGCATGAGAGCAGAAAGTAACAGTAACTATTGACGATACTGAGTTTTCAGCATCTGCGGGCAATAAGCTCTATTTAACAGAAAAAAAGGGAACCAACAGAACATTCCATAACACCTAAATCTAAACGTGTTATTCAAGTTTAGTTCTTTCAAAGCACCACTTTGTTAAGTAAACATTTAATCTTTTGACTAATGATGGTGAAATTATTACTTTCTCAGGTCCCACTCTTTAAAACATCTAACCCCCCTAAATCTCTTAAAAGCATACTTAACGGTATCTGCTGCTTTTCTATCAATACTCTGTCACTGCGGTTGCTTGGAACTGGACACCTTTGGGTATCTGGCCTTTATAATACCAGCTATATCAGTCACAGATGGACACTTGTGCCTGACATCAGCTTACAGTTCATGCAGTGACACTTCTAGAAGATGAGTTGTCAAGCTCCTTGGTGCCTGAGGGACATTGCTTATGCCATTGGTATAGGAGCTGAAAATATACGTGCTCTTAGCAGCTGAATTAAAGGCGCTTCATCAGGTAAATGACAACAATGTGTTGACAGAAATTTCAGGATCAGTACAGAAGAAAATTTCATTCTCAAGCGTGTGTGTAAAATGTTGCTTTTTTAATTTTTAAAGAAATTTTAAAGAGCCGTTAATGTCTTTAAAAGTGCAGTTACGTCTTAGAAAAACTGCATCTTACATCTTAGAAAAACTGCATCTTGAATTCATTTATGAACAGTCACATTTGTAATTTTTTTTCTGGCATAAAACTCTTCCCAGGCACATACATTTCCAGTACAGGACAAAGATCAGAGGTTACAGTTAAATTTAGATGCAGAAAGTAAAAGGTTCACCATTGCTTAGCTTGTCAAATATATAGCATGAAATTTTACAAAGCTCTTTGCCATTTCATTGTTTTGATTTTCATCTTATATTCATTGTTTCTGCTTTTTTTTTTTCCTCCAGCTACTTTTTTTAGATGAGGGTCATATGCTGCTGCTTAGGACCACATTGGTTCTATTGGTGTGCTACTTATCAGGATGGGACAGTGTATTTAAGAGTTAAACATCTGAGATAACTCTGTTATTCACATATCCTTCCTGTGTGATGGCTACCTCCACACCCACACATTATTTTCCCCTTGCTTGTACCTTTTCCCCTCCCTCTTCTCTTCTCCCCAATTTTCCTGTTTGATTCCCATTTACCAGTTCTTTCTGACTCACTCTCAGACTTGTTTTGTGTCAGATATTAGTGAGAAACCTTTTGCTCCTCACCGGCCAGCTCTCACACCATCACTTCCAACAGAGCCCTTCACTATTTGCATCTACTTGGAAGAAGAAGAAATTTTTAGTCTAAGAAGTAGCAAACCATGGTAACCAAATCTGAGCTGAACCCACCCAGCCACCAACTTGTATCAGTGGCAGATTCAGGCTTATATTTTAACTCCAGTGCTTTGCCTTGGAGTATTTGAAGTTGTGGTGGACTTGGAGTTCAGGGTGGGCAAGAAGCTTTGGGTTAGCAGGGAGAGTCTCACAAAATATATTCACACAGCCCAACCGCGTTCCTTGGGGCTGGCAGCAGTCACTGGGAATTATCTCCATGTACTCTAGCTGCTATGTCAGTTATTTCTTTGCTGAGTGGTGAAGAATAGGTAGCTGCAATTTATACATCAACAAACCCCATCATCTGTGTCACAAATTATGATGTTTCTTTTTAAAAGATCTGTTTCAGTTCTGATGCTCAAGAACTGGGATGTGCAAAGACACATTCTTGACCTGAACAGTTTTGGTTCCTGGTCATCTCAGACTTATTTCTTCTCTTTTCATTGCACTCCTCAGTTTTGGAATCATTAGCAATTAAAAAGTAAACAGTTGCTCACACAGTTCAACTCAGTCTGCAATTGCACGAGAAGGAAACTCAGGGAGCAAGGCTCTGCTCTGGGTACGGGTGTGAGCCTTATGCCATGCGTCTAAATCAAGAGAAAGTCATGCCTTGGTCTCGTGGGGACACCAGCACTGCTACCCCAGTGCTAAGCACTGGAAGCTGTGTGACAGCCAAGCTCTGTGAATGAGTTGTAAGAGGGATGAAAGAAGTATGAATTGTAGCCAACATACAGCTGCCTCTGATGGTTAGAGACAAGCAAAAAGTAGCTTCTCCTCAGTACCGCTTTCCCAAATGTGTTTTTAGCTCTGCCAAAGAAGACGATATGAAACTTCGAAACAGTCCTGTGTCCCATTCCCTAGTATTGCACATGGGGTGCACAGGCAGAGTAGGAGTGTATCTGTGTTTTGACATGTAAAGTCATCATTCAAACAAAGAAGGTTACCCGTGTTTCTCACACCTCCTGCCTGCGTGTCACATCTGAGTGTTGTGAAAGTCATCCTTTGTACGGCACATGGGGTGCCACTGCTGATGGAGAAATCATAAGCAAGGACAACTCAGAAAAAAAAGACAGCTTTCTCACTTGCAAAGGCCGCGGTAACCACCAGCATCCCACTGCTTCTATCCATGCAATGTAAGTATCTGCCTTTTTAAGGAAAGGCTGCTTTTTCTGCTCTTCTCATCCATTACCAGGTGCATCCGCTGTCCCTCACTGACATCTTCTCCTGCCAACTCATGCCACAAACAGCAACTTGCACATCCCTTCAAGTCTTATGTCCCAACTAAACTTTACCTTCTTCACCTAGGACACCCATACTCTTGACTCTTTTCCCTGCCTTCCCCTAGACAACATCCTTTCCTGAATCGAACCAACTCTTTTTTGCACTAATAGAAATATAACTAGCTAACATCCAACAAAGAGAAAGAAACCCCAGCGGGGGCCACACTGCCACAGATGCTCTGTGTGCTCCACCAGCCTGTGGGCCCCTGCTGGGATTCAGTCACGAAATACAAAAGGTCAGTGTGTCAGTGGTTTGGGGTGTATGGATCAGTAAGGTCTAGACTCAAAGCTTATAAGCATACCAATAACAGATGTTGCCCAAAGATGCTTTTTTTTTTTTTTTTTCCCTCCTGCTTATGAGTCTGTAGCCATCTTGTTGGAAAACCTCTGGACAGGCTCCTTAAGGGGACCTGCTCCCCATTGGGTTTTACTGGGCTGCTAGACTCCCCTGCTATGCTGCCTGGCAAGGGCTGCCCGACGCAGTGGCAGGGGAAATGCTTGCATGTGGTGAACAGAAGAGCTCTATCACTCCACTGTGTTTATTGATCACATTCAGGTTGCACTAGCTTGAAGAGAAATAGTCCAGAAATTTAAGACAAGAACAATCCTTATATCTCTGTATATATGAAATATAGGTACAGAAACTTCATGTACATAATGAAAATTTTACACAGGTTGGACAGTACTATTCCTACTCGTGCAGATTGCTTTCCTACTGTAAACAGCCACCTCCCTTGCCACACGTCTGAGAGATGATTTCATATTTTAACAATCCTCTTTTCCTATTGTGTGGCTGGGAAGGACTTCCTACATTTCATGAATCAACATGCAAATTTGAGAGCTTCCCACGAAATCCTGCAGTAAACAGGATAGGTTTGCTCTAAACAGATTTCATCCAGTAACAATTCACTATAAATTCAGCTAGCATCAACAAACTGCTATTTTCCCGTGTGTTCCTCTAACCTCTTTTTCCTGGTGTAGAACAACAAGAGAAAATTGTTGCTATTTGTCCCCAGATTGACGTATTTAAGTAAAGTTAAAGACACTGTCTACCAATAATGACACTACTCTGGTAGTCAACTACATTATTTTCATTGTAAATGTAAAATAATAAATGGAATTACAATCGGAATCAATTGGATTCTGTAAGTGTAGCATTGCAAAAAACTGAAATAAGGATATGTTTCAGAAACTCACTACTTGGCATAAATAAGAATTTCACAGAAGCTGTGCTTATTGGAAGGTACTAATAGAGTACAGAAAATAGAGACTTTTATTATATGTTATATAAAAGAAAAACAGAAATATTGACTCTGATGCTACAATAGTAAACAAAAGAAAAAAAAGGTAATTTCCAATTTTATACATGTTGAAATTCATACCTATTAGTTTTCAGTGCTGAAGATAACAGTAATAACAGGATAAGGAACTGATAAAAACAGTAAAAAAAAACTTCACCCTACATCTGCTGTATAAGGTTGGGACACAGCAACGAGTCTCATCAGGCATTTACATAATGAAGATTAATATGTATGTTTTCTTAATTCATAAGCTGCTATTTCAAGAGAACTACTACCACGAGCAAATTTTTAAGCTTCTATATAGTCCTACCAAGGGATAAAACAGCAAACAAAGTAGATGCTCAAAGACAAATGTCAACAGTAACTTGGGCACCAAACTGGCGCCACATTAAAATGGCTTGAGACTGGGATCAACAGTTGGCAGAGCAATCAGGGGGTGACAAAATGTTTTAAGAGAACCTAAACATTGTGTTGATGTTGACAGCTGACAGTGGAAACACTGCTGAAAATGGAGTGTGAGACAGAAGTTTTATTGATAGCCACAGGATGTCCTTGGACCAGAGTCTGCATCTCAGTAAGCTTGATTCCACTCGCAGTACATTAGAAAGAAATTAGACAGGGTAGAACATAATTCTAATGTTAGGTTAGTGTCTGCTCCAAGATCCATCGTTCCAGTTAAGAACAATGTCATACTCAGGAAAAATTGTCTCACTTACAAACACACAGCAAATCACTTCCAGACCAAACATGATGCTTCTCTCCACCTTTCTAGTTCTTCCCACATTTTCCTTCTGTTTAAAGCACGGTTATAAAAACTCACGTTTCATCTCAGCTGCTTTTGTCAGGACAGCTAATGAGTTGGGGCAGGACTAGAAAAAAACACAGTAGAAAGGGGGTCATGGAGAGGTTAAACTTCATGAATTTATTCATTAGGATTCAGCTCACGCCCTCCTGAAATGAGATGTCATCATTAAAATTGTGGATGATACTGTTGCACAATGATGCTTCGTGACAAGCTGTTAGAAAGACACGAAGGAAATAGGTTTCATTTAGACTTCAATACATCACTGTGATAAGAAAACAAGCCCAAATGGAAAAAACAAAGAAAAATCCTGAAAACAATCTGTATCTGTGTAGGATGTTTGTAAAAGAGAAATGCTCTAATTTCATTTAAAAGAAAAAAAAGCATCTTGGCATTCCTTTCTTTATCTCTTTTCTGGAATTAGCGGTTGTGAGACATGAATAGCACAAATATCTTGGAAATGAATATATTGCTTATTTCATCCCAGTACTTTTGATATAGCAGAAGTGTTGGCTGGGTGTTGTTTTTTTTGTTGTTGTTTTTAACAGAAGTGAAGAATCTAATTTTTTGAAAAGGAGAGAAAACAGACATTTCTGATGAAGTGTGAAGGGTACAGGCTAATTTGAGGTGCGACCCAGAGCTGAGCTAGCCCTCCCAGTGTATGGGCTCACAACCTTGGCAGGTGAATTAAGCAGCTGTCCCAAGGCAGAAATCAGCCACATCTGGGCTATTCCCAACAGGTGCTGTTCTGCCTTCCTCATCAGGTCTTGGTGTCGTCCCCCCCAAAAAAAGTTGTTTTACTGCATTATTATCCTTTATTGTTAGATGGTTTTTAAGTGGCTAAATGAAATCTTCCTTGCTGCAATTGGAAACCATTACTTTGTGCCTTGTCCACTATAAACCCTTTCCTCTTTGCCCTCTGTATATTTAAAAACTTCCATCCTATCCCACCGTAAGTTTTCTGTTCCTTTAACTTACACCTCTTCTCTCAGACACATTTTGAGGTCTCTCCTGGCTCGTGTTCCCCTCCAGATTCCCCCTTGGTTCCCATCTATCTCCAAGCCAGCACTGCAGGCAAAGTGGTTTCTAGGTGAGACCTCACCAGGGGAGAGGAAAGATTGCCTGTCGACCGCCTGTACCTCTATTTATGCAACCCAATACGGTATTTGCATCTCATGAAACAACATGCTATTCACCATCTGATTCACCATCAAACACAAACCACTTCTGCTGAGCTGTTGCTTGCCAGTGTGCTGCTGTCTTGCATTTGCACAGCTGGCCACTAGCTTGCTGAAGTGGGTTAACTACCACTTGTCCCTGCTGAGCCTCCCTTTATTTGCTGCAGACCATACCTGTATTTTGGGAAGAACATTTTGAATTTAAATCCCATCTCCTAAAATGCTTCCAGCCCTTCCCAGCTCACCGCACCCAACAAATCTAATAAGCCTACTCACTGTTAATACATCCAGCTTATTATAACTGGATGTCTCAGTTATGAATGGTATTTTTCCAACCATTCTTGAAGGCTGCCTTGTTTTTTAGAGAATTTACGGGACACTGAAGCTAGCTGGGATGCCAACAGAAAGGTTGCTGGCTCGTCAGTGAGATTTACAGCCTGCTAACTACTCCGTAAAAAGGTAAATACAGAACTGCTGGGCCGTCAGGGAGTCTGCCACAGAAAAAAACTGACAGCAGTTTCCTCTGCTTTCCCAAGCCCCTTTTCTCCCGATCTGGAAAAAAAAAAAAAAAAACCCAACACCTTGGTCTATGATTTAAAAAAAGTTAAGTTTTAACAAGATGGAAACTTTCCATTTTAAGATAAAGCTCGAGCTCCTAGTGCTGCATTTTAAATATAGCCGGTGAGATTAAAGCAAGTGAGGTCTGAATAAATACTGTGGAACTTTAAACGGGATTTCTATCAAACAAAAACAAAATGCCCTACAGAAGAAAGCTTGCTCTCTGATTATTCTCCAGTGCTGTATAATTACCATCCATTTTATCATGACTCTCCAATTTGGAACAGCCTTGATTTTACAACTGAGAAAACAATGTATCGGAGAAGACAGTCCCATGGGAAGCTGACTTTGTTGGCAGGGAAGGGAAGTATGCACATGTCCAGTAGATAAACTAAGCTGTAAATTAATTTTAACAGAATTGATATTTCCTGGAAAAAAATCTTATCTTTTTCTAGCAGAACTTATGGCACTTTCTCTGCTCTGCATTGATGATGTCTTTGCTTCCACTTTGCATTGCTCTGGCGTAGATTAACTTTCTGGGTAGCCCTCATCGCCACATTTCATTGCGTGACAGCATTTTTGTAATCCTGAGCTTTCAAAGACATTGCTGTACACCTACTGCTGGATCCCTTCTGTTCTGATCAGCTGCCCTGGAAAGGCTGTAGAATGCAAAGAAGCTCTTCTTTTCTCTTCTTCTTTTCAACATATATCTTAATATGATGAAAAAAATCACATCTGTGATATTAGCTACTAAGATATTAGCTAATGTATCTATGTGCAAGCAACTTTTCAATCAGAGCCCATATTAGCAGAACTCCAGAACTGAGAGGTATAAAATACAGGAAGGACCACTCCTGACTCTGGAAAAAAGACCCACACATTGAAAAGAACTTAGTCTCTTCTCATCTCATTACATTTACTGACTATACCTGCATAACCTTCTCAAGTAAGAAAACAACAAAATGCAGGTGCTTTTGGTAGTATTTTGGCTTATGTGACTTTTTCAATATACTGTACAGTTAAGCTAGCTTCTTGTTTGTTTGGTTTTTTAAATCTCAAGTAAAAGGGCCAAAAAATGCAGTGCAGAGAGGCAGAAGTAAAAACTGACTTGGAAAATATTACATAAATGCAAACACTGATCTTTGCAAAAATCTGGAGGGAAATGCCAACTAGAATTACACATTACACTGAGAAGAACAAACAAATTTTTTTCCTAGAGCTGCCAAAGTATCTGTTCCTGGTCTATAGGAATATTGTGTGGTTTATATTCCAGACGTCCTCAGTTCACTCACTTCACTACTGAACTAAGATATCCAGTCTGCAGTTTGTTCCATACAGGTGGACGAGTGCAAGCAACAGTTATGCTGATTGTGACAAATTAGTTCATTTGCTTGCAATTGCTGAGGTTGAGGCAGTTGGAAAATGTAATAGCAAGGATTTTCCACGTAAATGGCAAAAACTTATACATATAAGTGCATGATAGTCCATCTTCAAGGTATTAGTAGTGGACAAACCACTCTCCAAAATACTGAATATAGCTATTGCAAGGAAAAGATCTTGTGCTGAAGAAGAAAATGGAGGAAGTGAAGGCTGAGATTCTCGTGGAAGACGCAGCTCTACCAATGGCTCTGTTTGAAGTGGCCAGCTTCTAAGTACTGTTTGGGGTGATGTGCTGAAATATCATAAAATCACTTCTTTATTTTGAATAGCTGCACTTTTCCCACAAAAACTATGATGTTTTTAACGCAACGGGAGCACCTACGTGCCAAACCTGAGCGAGCCAAAATCAGCAAAAGCCCATGCACCACTTCCTCTGAGAAAGGCAAGATACTGCTTCTCATAACCTCATCGCCATCATCCGGTCTCTTTGAAGGCATTTCTTGTTTCTTTTGTGTTTGAAACCCTATGCTCGTTTCAAGCAGGCTGAATAGGGACAGAACCAAGGTAACTGCGCTGTGTGGCCATGATGGCGATGCCAAGGTGCTGTTTTCTGTTCTATTGCTTGGTTTTCCAGTCCCTCACTTCCATACACTGATATTAGGTATGCAACATGTATTTTGATTGCTAAGTGTTTCACAATAATGCCTTTCATATGCGGGCAGAAATTACATCTGTGCTCAGGCTCCTGACCCAAATCCATAATCCTGACCTGAGTTTCCTCCAAGGGGAAAAACGTTTGCATAATAATGATATGCCTGACCTCAGATCTTAATCTGGAGAGACATGAATCAGAAGACAGGGCTCTGGAATGACAAGAACTAACTTATATTCTCATGTCTGGCAGCGGCCCACTCTGTGACCTGAGGGAGTCATTTCTTCCCTGCGTGCCTTACTTTCTCCACTTAAACAGAGGTAATAATGCTTACCCTCACAAAGGCAATTTGAGGTCTATCGCCAAAGGCTGCTATATGCATTTATAACTGCCTGGGAAAGTTTTTGTTTTGTTTCCTAGAGAATGAGCAGGATAGCAACTTCTAGATAGTTCTGAGGCATTTATATGTGGCAGTCCAAATCAGCCCATTGCTAATACAAATCTGACTAGGTCTTTGACGATCTCTGTATTTTGATTTCCATTGGTGGGCTCTGTAATTAGGTTGCAAATACAGGAATAAGCTCCTGTTTGGAGCTCCCGCCACCGTTTCACTGTTACAGGGAATTTCTACATCAGTTGCACCATTGCCAGTGAAGCAGACATGTTGGAGAAGGAGGAGGAGGGAAAGAAAGGTCTTACCAAAGACAGTTTCTTACAGCCCTGCTATATCTCTCTGTATGTGGGAGCCAGAACCCTTGGGGCAGACCCTTCACTCCATGCCTGCTAAAGGGAGCCCCGAGACCCTCATGGGCTGTGACTGTTACCCACTCTTCAGCTCAGCCTTGCTCTCTGCTGTGTGGAGAGCAAAACAAAAAAAAACCACTTCTTTACCCAGGGGAATATTGTTCCCCTAGCAGAGAGCCGGGCTGATGTCTGTGGCAGCTTCTGTGGGTCGGCTGCTGATGGTGGGTCCTTTCACAGCTGTTGCAGTGTGTTGGTGCAGCTAGCCACTTCTGAGTCACTACCCTCAGGCTGGGTATACAGGATGCAAACCCTTCGTTACAGGACCTTTGTCAGCTAGATACATGGTCTTTCTTCTTTCTTAAACTTTGAAGTGGTTTTGTGGTCACACAAAAGCTATTTAGTCAGCACAGCCTCTCTGCCAGGCAGCAAAGTAGTTCCTGGGATCAGGGATGGAGTGTCAAGAAAGAGAGAAAATGTAATTTTGCATTCATCTGGAAATTTTACATTCATCTGTGCGTGTTCCTGCAAGGTGGGAAGCCTCTCCAAACTTGGTTAGAAGACTTACCATCTTCAGCTGTTCCCATCCTGGGCTTTGGGGGCTGCTCTGACCCCAATGTCTGTGCCCAAGGCTGTAAGGCAGAGCCGAGTCGAGGAGCTGCAGCTGGGGATACAGGCTGCAAGCACAGGCAGCAGAGGCTGCTCCCCAGTTGCATGCTCTCTCCTCCACAACAGAGAAGAGCCCCCACTCCAATTTACTGGGCCCTAAAACTGGTTCTGCCTGTGGAGATCACCTCTTCCTAGGTTTCACTAAATTATGGACTTCACTGCTGTACGTGTTCGCTGGTTCCCATTTGAGAGCTGTCTGACAATACAAGCCAATAGGAGAGACTCTGTAAAGGGTTTTCTACATATGCATATTCTATCAAAGTAACAAGGCTTATGCAAATTAGGAAAAAGTAACAAAACCTGCCTGGAAAAGCGTTTTACTAACTCTAAACACCCTTTGAGTTTAGAGCAGTCCTTTCAGGGGATCCATTTCGTATACCTCCTTACTCAGTAGACCTTTAGTCTACCTATAATGTTGAGATAGATCCCCTCTTTATAAATTTACAGTGCCTTTCATCGAATGCCTTTCATCTAACAGGACACAGTCACTTCAAGCCCCTTCAAAGGATTCAGACCTTGGTAGCTGAGGTGAAGGAAAAAAAAAAAAAAAAGGAAGAAGAATAAAAGAAAAAGGAAAAACTTTATTGGTTGGATACATTGAGCAATACTGTTGTGTTTGAATACGGGGTCTTTCTGGTTCATAACTCTAGATCCCAAGCCCTAGGTCACTTTTGTGGATGTTTGTGAGAAGTGAGAAGTCAAGTCCAGTAAGATGAAAGATTTTAAAAAAAAAAAAAAAAAAAAAGGAAAGCAATATAGTTGCCTGATCAAAATACTGCTTGCAGGGCAAGATGGAGTTTTAGTATGAGGTAAGTCTCCATTTTTCTGGCTCTTCATCTAAACATGATGTATCATCCCTATCTATAAATTAGTATTTATTTGTATTATTGTATTACTTAAGAATTGAGCCGTGGACCAGAAATGCTATGTTGTTCCTTAGCAAATACATGCACTCAGAATCACAGAGCTGATTGTCACTGCAAAGAGTGGAAGTTAAAGGCTCAAAGAAAAAAAGATGAAAATGCATCAACTTCATTCCAGATCTAAATCTCTTCTAACTCAATCATTTTGTTAGTTTCAGATGTTAAAGAAATTGCCTCTTGTGTTATGTAGCTGATTAGTAGGTGTTTCTGCCACATTTAATCATGATTTGACATAGTTTTATATGTGAGAAAGCTATACTTCACCTTTGTGCGATCTGTGTGTGAAAAAGCTTTGAGTAGATTCATTTACTACAAGAAGATCGTATTGGACCAACAAGTACACACACACACATTTTCAGGACAGTCAGACTTCTGCATGTCATTTTTTTCCTTCTCAGTTTGGCTTTTCTTCTTTCTTTTCACTCCCTAAGTTCATTAGTCTTACACTTTCCCTCCTCTCTCCTTGTCTTTCCTCACCACTTTATCCTCCCAGGTTTTCCTATCCGATGGCTGAAATATAACAAGGAAAAGATGCTTTTACTGCTACTTCTGACAGCACAAGTATAAGCCAAAGGGTGATAAGGCTTCAAATAACAGCCATGAGTGTCAGTAAGGAGACCTTTCTTTTTCATTTCTCTTGATTTGGAAATAAAGGGAAATCAAACAGCCTGATGCCTCAACATTCACACAAAAAACACAGATGGAAACTGACACTTAGAGTGTGGCATGGTCACAGCCCCACCTGCGACGCACTAGAACACAAGGGCCCAAGGCTGCTGACATGCTAGAGTACAGTACTGGGCAGCGCCTTGGTGGGACAGCCAACAAAATACCCCTTACTATCTCTGAAAGTTTAAGCCACATTCTTCATCTTAGAAGTCCTGGTGATGAGAGAGATCTTTTCTTAGCGATACCATTTCTTCTGCCACGAAACCTAATTATTATTACTCCTGCTGCACTGATTTGAATGCATTTACACTAAAGAATAAAATACCTTAAAGTTTTCAAGCACTAGATAAGCTAAAAGACAAGAAAGCTTCCTCAACAGACAAAAATGTTATCCTAGGAGCTCTGTTTTTTCCTGCCACACAAATGAATGTAGTTGTTTTAAAAATTCAGCATCCTGGAGATTACAGTCTTCTGCTTGCCAACTGGAAGAGGAGGCAGCCTGGAAAGGTTCTCATACACGCAGCTCCACCAATGCTCCTGTTCTTCAGTAGGAAAGGGACACCTCTGACTATGACAGAGCTAGTTTATAAGGCGGCCCAGCACGTCTATAGCTATCTTTGAACAGCAACAGGGCTAAAGTCATGCTGTGGTTGAGAGCCAAGTTCCATGTGGTTGGGAGCTGAAGTCCATCTTTAGTGCAGAGCCCAGTATCACTGCTGGTACCGTACCCACCTGTCCTCCCAACTCACTTGGGTGAGAAGGTTTGTTTCAGTGTTAGCACTGCTTTAAATAAGCGATTTCAGCAACGTCTTTTTGCTAATTTCAAGTGTTTCAAGCCAGCCATTGTAGAATCTGGGCACTCATTTGTGTCTCTGCCCAGGTACCACTCTGACCTTCGAGCAGAAGCATCACATGCTTGCATATCTCCCTCCATGACCCAGCCTGGACTTACCCCAACAGGCAAATGTTTCTGGGGTTTAAACCATCCCTGCCCCTGCAGCTGATCTTTCTGTCGCAGCCAGATACTAGGTGCTGGGTGTTGCAACACAGCGGTGGGGAATTGTTTAATATAAAACTACAGCTTGAAAATGCATTCTTTTCAAGCCAAGGAGACTATTCTCCTTCAAACAGAACTTTGAATCGTAAATAATTTCACTTGTCTTTATAGAGAAGATGACACTCAGTTAATAGAGTGGCAAAGTTCATACGCTACCCTATAATTAAAAAACAAGTGGAAAGATGGACCACCTAAAAGGGTTTCCCACTGTGACAAATTCTGTGGATAATAACGTTTTTGCACTGCTGTAAAAAGCTACTGCTTTGGCTGCAAATCCTCCAGCAAGGGTAATGAGTAGTATAGTTGGCCTTTCATTTGTTTTGTAGTCTGATGCCCAATCTTTTCTGAAAATGAAAGCACAGTGCCTGCATCGCTTGATCAATTGATCGAAAGCATATCTTAAAGAAACAGCTTTGCTTCCATTTTAGTGCCTAATTTCAGTTGTGTAATTAAGGCAAAATCATTTGCATTTCTGAGGTACGTGCCTTTTGGTCTGCATGAATAAATACCATGTCCATGATTTAATTCTTATCTTTATTTTCTGGTGGCTCACTTATCAAATCTTTCTGTACATTAACAATTTATTATTATTATTATTGCTAATTGAATGCCACAAATCCACTCGCACTATAAACTTCGATGGCAGAGAGAAAATTCTTTGCTCATCTGCTAGCAGCCTCTTAGCACACAACCCTAGATGAAGAGCACTTCACAGAAGATATCGTTTCTAATCTTAATAGGCTCAACTTGTAAATGTCTTTTGCACTTTTGTTAACCTTAGAACAGAAATATAGGAAGTTCACAACATTTTTTTTTTTTTATAGAGTATAATGAAAGAGGACACACCCCCCCCCAATCCTCCCATTTCCTCTGAGATTAATTGAAATGCAGCCCTCTAAACCTCCACTAATTTGTTTTGAAGCCAGCTATTTCCTCAACCAGTTGCAGAAGATGAAAGTTGTTGATAGGAGGCTGCATTTTTTTTCTACCATTGCTACACACCAGTTAAATCCCTGGCTTTGCTCCCCTATCTCTTGACACATGTGTCTGAGCTACCATGGATAAAAAACACCAGGCTCAAATACACGTCCATTAGACCTCCAAGGGGCTTGGTTTGCTTTCTGCTGAACAGTTTGGTGACAGACTGTGAATGTAGCCACAGAGGAGGAGGGAGCAAGGAGCATGGTGCTTAGCATTTAAGGTTATCGCTTCCCATGCTACTTCAGAGGTTAGGTTTTCCCACCCTTTCTCAGCCCGAGCACTTCAAAAGCAGGCAGCTGCTGAGCCAAGCAGGAGGCTGGTGCCGTCGCAGGCGCGAGGCAGGCAGCATGGAGGACTCCGTTGTTCAACTTACCAGAAAAATTACAGGGCACATTTACCTGAGCTCTTGGATTCAAGGCAGCATAGTGAATAATTTTACCAAGGCATTGATTGGGAGATTAAAGCTTGCTGTTGATGTGTGCATGGAACTATACTAGCTAAACCTATTCTCCTCCCGAAGGCTATGCATGACTGGGTTGTTTGGACAAAGCTTGTTCTCTTTTTTTGGTGCTACAGTTTGACTCGGATGAAATCAAGCTTTCTCATTCTTCGTGTGTCATGCTCTGCATACGCTTGCCAGCAAATTTACATCCTAAGAAGGTTGTGTCACAACCTTCCGAACAATTTTTTTTTCCCCCTTCTCAAATGTAGACATTTTCTTTCTGGGACTGAATCCCAGTTTCCTTCTGTTTATTGTTGCCTTTAGTTTTCGGCTTGTTTGGGGCGGGGGGAGTTCCATTGTCTTACTGGGGCTGGGGGAAGCTCAGCTGCAATTGATCTAGCACTCAGCTGACATATTATGTTTCTGTTTCATCAGCTTTCCACACAACTGACCATAAAATTAAACCTACATTTCTGAAGCTTTCTGTCAGCTGTAAGAACTACCCATTATGTCCATTTATTTGCTGTATTTTTTATTTATTTTTATTTTATTTTGTGCTGGGCTAGTGCTTTGCATTTCAGTGTTGTCCTTAATGAAACATGAAAGGGGTATCTAAGGGCCACAGAAGCAGGGAGACGTACCCACCAGGCTCTGAACCATGCTTTTTTTTTTTTCCTGCTTTTGTTTCCGCTGGCATTGGCAGCATTAGCTCAATAAAGCCTGTAAGAAAATGTCTTCAAAGTTCAGTTCCGTTGCTGCCTGACTGCATTTGTCTATGGTTTTTTTTGGCTGTCACTGAAGCATTGACTCAAGAATCACTGAAAACTAACAAACTTCTAACGAGTAAGATTTTACCAAGCAGGTATTTAAACAAAGAACAACAAAACCTACTTTTCTCTCCATCCCAGCTGCTTTTGATCCCATTGAATACTGCCAAATGGGTTAGAGCTATGCGTGAAGTTTGTCACTTCTGAGTTGCTGACAGTACCTACCTCAATGTACTACATGCTATGCATCTTAAGTGATTTTATTGAAATAAATTGAAATTTATTGAAGTATTGCTGTCTGTTATGCAGCACTCTTCTTTCCACTTGCAGTTGGGAGAAACAAGACAAAGTGGGTGAGTTTTGCTATTAGAATTTTTGTTTTGGTAAATATGAACATTTCAACAGCTGAATAAAAGTAGTCACTATAGCATATTCAGCCCATCTATTCCAGCACAAGTTTGATACTAAAATATAACCGCTCACTTAGGACTGGCTGTGCTTTTACATACATAAATATGCAAGAGGAACAAACATTTTGTAGGCTCATAGTGAAATAAAAACTTCAAGGGAGACCAAAACTGACTTTCTTGTCTTCCTGCTTTCTAAATGACGCTTTCCATCGTACAGGTGTCCTTGTGTCCTACCCATTCATCCATGCAGGAGCTCAGCAACTCCACCACTAGTGACTCCAGTGGGAAAGGATCCAGCCCCTTTCTAGGTATTTTCATCAGCATGTTTTCATCGATCGTACGATCGTGAAGGATCGTATGCAATGATTGCTGCACATCCACAGTCCGTGAATCCACACAACAGTAACATCTCGCTGACTTTTTCAATATCTAAAAGACTCCTTGGAATTATATTTAACATTGTACTGAAGACTTTTTTTCCCTAGATATCTTTGCCATAGAGGAAAATAATAAAGAAAAATACTAGATCTCTTGAAAAAGATCAAGTTTGAGTATCAGAAATGTTATTATATCACTTTCTGAGAATACTCTTGTTATAAAATAACCACACCAGTCCCCACAGTATCACTATTTTATCACATGTTCTGGAACATTTTTCCAATATATTACCATCAGTAAGAAAATATACTCATCAGGAATGGTATCACTCTAGTAAGAAATTAAGTGGAGTTATTTTATGTTTTGTTTTTAAGCTTCTAAACAACTACGAGTTGGGGCATGACAACTAAATGGTGAAAAGGAAAGGTCCTTTTTAATTTAGTCTCTCTACCTGATCCACAATAGAATGCAGTTATTTTCTTCGGACAACAATTCTTTGATAAGATCTGTCAGTGCCCAACTCCCTGATAAGCTGGGAACTAGAGATCAGGTGTCATCTTTTATTTTATTTACTTATTATTCTGTCAGCGATACAGGGATTGGGGGATACAGTTACTCAAAGTTTTCAGAAGATTTTCTTAGCTGTAATTTATAAATGAAATCCCAAAGTAACTTTCATTCTTTTTCATAAATCTAAACTTAAATATGATCCTTTGAAAGAAAAAAAATCACTACACAGACACCTGACAGTCATGACTGAAGCTCTTGCCAGCCAACCACGTGCTTAACACAAATACATTTCTTACCCCTGTGGCTCCCTCAATTACAAGCAGTAAGTCACATCTCCTAGTGATATGTCTTAGCAATTGCAGTCCAAATCATAAGATTTTCGCCGCTACTGTTAAGAGCCCACGTGTGTTGCACTGGCCTGGCAGCTTTGGGGCTCGGGACTTGTGCAAGCTGGGTTTGCTGCCGTGTGGCATGGGGGCTGTGGGGCCGTCTCTGGGGAACCAACGATTTTAACTGCTTTTATTAACAAGGATCTTCTGCTTTCATTAGGCTACAAGAGCATAACATTCTGACTAGATTAGTACTCTGTTAGGTTGTCAAAGAATTCACTGGGCCAACATGCAGTTCTTAACTCCATAGAAATAGGTAGTTATCTTATTGCTTATAACAAAACTATGTGAAACACATTGGACTGAGACTTTGAGACACATCACAAATGATTTTGAGATGCGTTTTGTTTTGAGCTGTCCACCTGAATATATTTTAACATATCTAATGCTCTGTTTTGAAATTCAGGCTTGCTACTTCAAAAGAAAATGGCCTGTGAAGACAATTTAAATAAGTAATGATCAGTCATTTACTATTATTCAAGGGAGACTGTGACGTAATACATATTTTAAAACCAACAAGGTTTAGATAGCGAAACTATTGTACTAATCATAGATAATAATGAAAGTATTGTACTTGCAATGTAATTATGGCAAAATCACCTGTTAAGACTATTCATTTTTTGCTGCTGCACATGTATATAATGTAAGGCTTTCCACAGATCCTCTGCGTAGCTTTTTTCTGCTATGACTTGACCATATCTTGCCTTTCCTGACGAACACACGTTGATTTGCAACTCCATCTACCGTATTTAAACTTTAACTTTAAAAAGGCTCTCTAGTGTATCTATGAGCATATCCCCTCGATGCCTTTTTATCAGACCAAATCAGCACGAAGCAGGAATCGCAGGAATCCCACTCTTGGCTCCGCTAGCCATTAAAGCTTGACCTGTGACTCTGTGGCATTCCTCATGTCTCCTGTGCAGTCATTCCTTTGCTGCCACAGAAACTACCAGTTATTGCTGGTAGCAATGGCCAACTGCTTTGATCACCTGCCTTGCTACAGGGGAAAATTATGCACACCATTCCAGCACAGCTACAAAAGGAATACTTAGTATTTTCCTCAACCTCTTCTTAGGTCATTAGTCTGGTCCCTAAAACAAAACTACAGGAGTTTTAGGCATTGTTTTGACTATGTCTGCATGGTGAGGAAGGTGCTCAGCTGGTAGGAACTGCGTATTTCCTTCAGAGGTACATGTCTGGGAGCAAAATTAGGATCTGCTTCCATTGCTGGGGATTCCCTGTACTGCATTACTACTACTGCTTGGTTGGTCATTTAAAAGATGTCAGTTATTTCATTTTTCTTAAACATTATACCCCCAAACCTTTTTTTCCATTCCTGAATAGTGAATACATCAGCTTTGATTCAAAAGTTTATCACCAAGCTTGTCCCTTATCTTGTGTCATATTTTCACATACTTGTGCTTTATGCATTTTGTATCCTTTATATGGCTGCACAGATATTTACATATCCATAGGATGATTTTTTTTCATACACATTCTGTTTTCTTTATTTTTTGTTGCCCTGGTAATACATTTCATGAACACAATCTTATAAATGCTACTGAGAAATAAACTAAAACAAGTTACATAAGAAACTGAGCCTTGGTAGTGCTAAGATTTTATTTTCTGCATTGCACATGTAAAGTTTTTCTAGTTAATTAAGAACAAACACACAACACAACTAGCTCCTACAACATGAATTTCATTTCCTTGAAGCTAAATAAAGACCAAATAAAACCGTTCTTGTTACAATTCTGATCTTCAAAGGAGTTTATTTATTTCCTTTTATAGGTCTGGACAGCCTTGAGCTTTCTGTGTTTAGATTAAATCAGCTCCGGAATCCCCCTGTCCCTTTTCACTGTAAACAATGCTGAAATGTGAATGATACCTTAAGATTAAAGCTGAACCCCCCTGAATCAGAGGGATTAAGTGAAAAGAGGTTGCCAAGAAGAAAGAGCAGCTCTACTCTAGACTCCCACAGTCTGGGCTCTTGCAGGTCTCTGACATTTGGCAAACTGCTGGAAACAACCACCACAGCTCCCTGTTTATTTATTGGAATCAGTATCTGTTCCTGTCTGCTCTTTTTTTTTTTTTTTTCTCTGCCAGAGGAATTCCTCTGGGGCAGGAACTGCCTTTTTGTGGATGTTGGTGAGGTCTCATCATGGTGGCACTAGGAACAAGTACGAGTATAGCATTGCAACCTGACCCCCACGTCCCAGCTTCATCCTCCCAGCTGATGAGGTGGCTGCTGTTAGACTGCATAAGGTCACTGGATATGGTATTGGTCCTGGTACAATGTATTGGCAAGTCTGTATGATCCTGTCAATAGCCCTCTTCATTTTTTCTCTCAGTCTTTAAACTGAGAGCTCTGGCTGCACATTCAGATTGCAAAAATTTAAACAAAGGTATTTTTGTCCGCTTTTCTTTTTTATAAATAGTTTTTATCCCCTGCAGATTACTAAAACATAATTGCTGCATTAAGATAAAATTTTTGATTAGCTACGAATACTCCTAATCTTTTCTTCATAGTATTTAAAAAGTATTCAGGACTTTTTTTCCTAAAAAGTCTGTTTTGTTATGATGATGCTGAGACTAAGCAAGAGAAAGGAAGACAGTATTGTCCTTTGCAGGAGTGACGAATGATGAACTTCTGGTGGTGCTGTGATGGATCGTGATGTCCTAAGGACACCGGAGGTAACATAGGGAGGGGGACTACAGTCAATGAGGTCAGCTGGTATAGATGGGAATGTCACAGACATCCACTATCTTTTCTTACGTAAATGGTCTAACACACAAACTCAGTTCTGAATAATTTTTCTCCACATACATACACCTTTGAAACTTGCTGGTTTTATGTTCAGACCTGGAAAAGGCATATTAACCTCCACATTTCTGTGTCTTACAGGGTAAGAATTGTCATAACTGGAGGTTGGCTGGTGTGCTTTATATTTCTTGCATGAGTATAGCAAAGATGCATTTAACATACTTCGGTGTGCAGGAACTTTGCCTCTATTGGGTTAGGTGAGAAGAGAACGTTTTTGAAGGCTAGAATAGAGGAGTATGGGAAAATTTCTAAGTATGATATGTTTCTGTTGCCTGCTGGGATTGTTTGATAATTTTCAATATATATTTAAAATTTTTCAATATACATTTTAAAATAGGACGATAAGTAAAAATTAAGTTTTAGTTGCGAGGCACACTCTGCACAGAATGCATTTCATTTAAGATAGAGAGTCCCTGAGACTGAATAGCCTTGGTCCTCCATCCTACATCTCCTAGCTAGCACCAGAGCACTCATTTCCATTGCCACAAAAAGCTCAACTGTTCACCCAAAGCAGACTATCTGGCTAGACTGCTTGCAAACTTGATTTTCATGATTGGATAGAAAATGTTACTCAAAGTAATGCTATTTCCAAATCCTGTTATTATATTCTGGTTGTTTTTGTGCTGTCACTTGAAAGACTGGCCAAGGTTGTCTTTGATGGATGAGCATTGGTTTATAACCCACGATCTATGTTCCCTCTCATGTTTGAAAAAGCCAGTAGTAAAACCTCCCTGGAAGCCAGTGAAGCCACCACAGATTAATATTAGAAAGGAAATTACAGTATAACACAATATTACAATATACTACAATATTGCTCTGCTCTTTTTTTTTTTTTTTTTGTTCTTAGGATGTTGCCACTGCTGTTTCTTCCAGTGAGGACTAATTGTGTGGACTAAGCTGCTGCCTCGTTTCGAATATAAAACACCCACTTTGAGATCTCCCTTGTGTAGTCCTAGAGTTTTCCAGCCCACTCCCTGGCTCCCAAGGCTGAACATTGTTTTCCATGACCAATTTCCCAGTAAAAATGAATAGTTGAATATACATGGAAAGAAATCACTGAAGGGGCATGAGCAGGACTGAGAGACAATTGCTATACCTTGGAGTGAATTAATGAAAAGAGGGATTTACACCTATGTGCATTGTCAGTGCTGTGTGTAGCACTTGGATTGACATACGTGCACATTCTCTTGGCTCATCTGAAGAAAACCCACCCTGCACACGCATGAAGTGGCGAAATGGGGGATTAAGGAAGACCTCACTGCCTGCCCAGCCCTGGTGCAAGCCAAGGGGAACACTGCCATTTTGGGGGCCCACATGCTTCTCATCCCCACAGCTGTGCTGGTTCAGCAGGATGATGCCCTGGCAGTGCACATTCCCCTACTACGTGGCTCTCTATGAGGTAGTGGACATGGCCAGGAAAGTTTTTGACCTTGGACGTTCCTCTCCTGATTACCCCTCCCAATGTGGTCTAAACACTGACAGACTCAGTGAGGTCACTGATATGAATACGCACTGTCATGAGTACCTACGAGCACATACGGCAGGATGTATGCCCTTTAACACGTACGCCAGCTGGTATCTCACACACGTGGCTGCTCAGAGGGAACCACCTCAGCATTCCCGCAGCGCTGGCTGGTGCTGAGCCAGGGTGTGGACAGCCTGGATTGTAACACCAGGCTCAAGACTTCCCCCCTTGCCAGTAACAGGAACAAAATGATCTAGCTTAATTAATTCCCCAAGGGAACACAGGTCACGCAAAATGAATTTCTCACATACTTGCGTTAAATCACTTTTCACACAATTAAAATAGCTAAAGAACTAAATAATAAATAAACAGGATTGCTAGCAGTTAACAGAAAGTGAAACAATGTTTATCAAGAAAATTAAGATGAATTATTCACTGAACTCTCATTAGGAGAAAGAACCCCATGAACAGGGAAATGATAATTTCATTTGAAATGAGGATTGGTTATAAATGTATTTGGGTATTTTTGGAACAGGTTCTGGTAAACTCAAGATAAACTGCATTAACTTATATTAGATAGCTGTTTAGTTCTTAAAATAAATATTCCAATTAAAATAATACGAAATATGGTGAAAACATGCTATATATAAACTTTATATAGAGCCCAGTGAGCGGGGAACTGTCTGCCATTGCTCTGTGAAGAAAATTGGTCAGAAGAAACAGAACTCACATTGGGACCATGCCTTGTTGAAAGTGCTGTACTTAAAAGAACAGGAGGTTAATGAGGTCCTTGGTGGTATTTCAGAACCTGAGAAGAACATACTGCTCACTGAAAGCTTTTTAAGTTCTTTAGAAAGTGTGTTAAAAAGGAACTAATTCTCCTCAGATTATGCCAGTGTGTGAGGAATTCTGTTCTTTAAAAGCCCAAAGCCATTTCTTTTAATAAAAGTGATGCTTAATTTGTATAGACAGAATCAATTTAAAACACTTTTGTTTCCATTTATCATTATTAGTCACAAATAGCTCATCTTCTGCAGTATTGAAAAGCCAGTAAAGGCGAACATCTCTACCAAGCTTGTCACTCATTTATATCATCATGCTGGGCATATTTTGCAGGTTATCTGCCTGTTAATCTCTTCTTATAATTGCAGAAGTGTATTTGCCCCTCTTCGCACAGTACTTTCAGATCCAGTAGTGAAAGTACCATAAAAGCATTAATTATTATCTTACTAGAGGCAAGTATATTAAAAATTACTTCAAATCTTGCACAGAGGAAATGTTTCCAAAATGGAATGTAATTTTTATTGCATGCTATTCACATTACGCAGACAATAATGTATCTGTAATAAAGCTGAAACATGCGACTCTTTTTGTACTAGATGTAATTTTGCCATTAGTTCCACAGGATAGCTCGGGAGACAAGCGAGACCAATAAAAGTATTTAGCAGCTTCATCCTTAGCGTGCATGATGGTTCAAACATTGCTAAACTAAACTTGCCACCACCTCCTAAGACTGCAGATTGGCCACGAGCTGCTGAGATGCTGCACCTTCCCTGAAGAAGTCTTCTCCTTCTGCCCACCCCACCAGCACCCTGCCCCATGCTGGAGGCTGTGGAAGTCACATACCCCCCAGAGAAATGGACTGCTTGTTTTTGCATGGCTGAAAAGCAGGAAAAGTCGGATGTGGACTAGAAACTTTTCCAAAAGACAAAGTAAGTCATAAGGAAGGTTTCAGCATGATAACCCAGAGGAGGAAATCCTATCAGTATGAGCAAGAGCTAGAATAAACAAGTCACCACAAATACTTCTTTCCCCTTTAATAAATATTTGACTCAGGTCATCAGCCTCGCCTGAAGTGGACTCATATTTGACGATGCAGCCCATTCCTCCCACTTACAGCTGAAAAACAGCTTTGCTTGCTTTAGAAGTCAGAGCTGGCAGATCTGTTTGCACACAGGATTTTCCATCCCATACATCAGCAAGAAATCAGGAACTGTTATTACTCAGGTGTATTATCAAAATCTAATGACATGGTCATTATTCTCTTTAATTAAAGCTAGTTAGCTTCGTCCCTCTGTCCTAGTCGACCACTCAAAACTGTTTCTGGAAAGCAATGCTGATCACAGCACCCAGAGCCACACTCCCATCAGGGACAAACAAGCCAACCTTTGGCACCTTACAGCTGTGCCGCAATGCCATGCTTCTCACTAATAATCTAAAAGAGTTTTGGTGACACATATATCCACTTTATTTGTCCCAAAGACACTATTTTGTCTGCAGGGAAGAAATCATTCACATATTCCTCTGTTCCAAATTTCTCATTTTATGTTTAGGCACATTCAGTTTTATTGTGCATGTACCTTAGCTACACAGGATGAAGAACAGGAACAATCCAGAGAAGCACTGAAAAGAGTTATCACCTTTTGCAGTGACATTACACTTACAGATCGAAGTGTATTTCCAATCCCCTTTGCTTTCTGAGCTTTCCACCCAAATATCAGACTGCATCCTGTGAAATCCTAACTACCTGGTGTTGTGAAAACTCTCTGGCCAGCAGAAAGCACTGTGAGGTTTCCAACCTACGCTTGGTTCTACAGTATTTTCACAGGTAGCAGCTTCTTTGGCATTTGCTGCAAGATCATTTTCTTGTACGACAAAGTGCATGGTTTCATTGTAAAATATACAAGATCTCAAAATATTTGAAGCCTGAAACAGACAGCAGCAGTCATCTCAAGTTTGGAGGAAGGTGCTCCTGATTTCAGAAACAAGCATGGCAATGCTTTCTCAAATCTTGCAAGCTGTCTGTAATTGCATCGTGTTCTGCTTTGCTGTTTAAAACACAAAGCAGCTGATAGTTTACAAAGAAACTATTGGGATCCTGGTAGCTAGAAACTACAATAGCCTCATTTTCCCAACGTCAGTGCTGCTGGAGCACCCACTTCTAAAACCTATATCTGTAATACAGGGTTCTGCATAGCCAAGTGTTTCACAGAAACTGCAGCAAAACTTTGTAACTCTATATATGAGAGAAGCAGTGATATATAGTATGTCCTAAAGGCTAAAGAAAACATGGCACAAATTGTTTAGCTGTCAGGGAGCAAGGGTGTTTAATATTTTTCTTATCTCAAACTGGGTCCTGTATGTTAGGCGCAAAAAGAACTCGGACATTCACAGAGTTTGCAGCTTAAAATGCCACCACCTTTTCTTGTAGCTGAGGAGAGGGCATTACAGGACAGCATTTCATATGGGTTCTGTGGATGAAATTCGCATGTCCTAAAATGTGCTTGGCGTCACAACCGCTGCCTTGCTACACAGAGCAATTACCAAAGTCTTCGGTTTTGCTATGGGTGTTGATGTTCACAAATCTCCAGCTCCCTTGGACCAGTCACAGGAATGGAGAAGGCAAACTCCAAAAATGTGAAAGAATATCTAAAAATATACAATTGCAAGCTTCCACCAGGTTGAGCATACCCCAACCATCAACATATTATCCACACGGACATCCTGCAATGGCAGGATGCCCACAACTGTGCTGGTTTGCTACTTGAGCCACCAGTAACAAGCATGGAAAAACGAATACTCGTAAGTTCATATAGAGAGAGGTACGGACCTGGCTTTCTTCTCACTAAACTCAAAATACACATCAGATTTGACTTCCACAACCCCACAGTATATGCATAGATCTGGATGTTTAAGAGGAATAAATTTTCTCAAGCATTCTTCTGCTGGTATATTTCTTTTTATAGAATTCTTAATCTGTTTCTCAGTATGTTCCCAGTGCATCCAAAAACAAGAGCAAAGACTTTCTTGTTTAATCTTGTGACCATAGATTCTCAGACCATAGTGAAAGCTTGTGTGACCTCATGGATAAAGTGTTTGCTTCATATTTTGAAAGTCATAAATTCAAATCTTGTTAATAGTCTCCCTTTATTAAATGTCTCATAGCTTATTTTCTGCAGTGTAATTGTACGATGGGTCAGTTAATTATTACTGAATTCCTCCAGCAACAAAAAAGGCAAACTATCCACTAAAAACAACTTAGAAAGTAATACTTACAAAATGATTAGCAATTTAAACAATCCAATTAAGTGAGGTAATTAAGTTTAAGTAGATTCCTCATTAGAGTAATTTTGTGTACTTATAACTGTGCAAAACTCTCTTAAGGCTTTTTGGGAACTGGGGAGTCTGCTGCATTTCCATGAACGTTAAGTGTGCCACGACTGGGGCTCATATGTATCTGATGAAAGAATTTAGCTGGGGAAATTTATAAACACACATATGGGAGCTCTCAGTTGGAAAGAGATCTATTCTCTCTAGTAGTATCTTGTTTAACTTATTGAAAGATATACCACAGGCCTTTCCCAAGTTTACTTGAAAGAACTGCCCTGTTCTATACTATAAGAGCAAATGACACCCTGTTTTGAACCAATATTTCTAGACAACATGAGAACATAATATAAATAAAAATAGCTCTCTGTGGGATTTTGCGTTTTTACATCAAGATTAATCTGCTGCTTCATTAAGTCACTGTAGTGTTTTGCATGGAATACCTCGCCTCTCCTGGCTTGTGAGAACGTACTGTTTTTTCTCAAGGCTCAGTGTTGGTGCTCTCACTTAAATTGCATAACACTTGACACAATAAATAAAAAACAGGGAAAATGATTGTGATAAAGTACAGTCATGTATTAGAAAACCAGTCTGGGTCTTCTGGTCATATTTTTTGGATGCTAAGGAGATTCATGATTATTAGCTGTGCTTCATTTCCTGATGCTTTCTTCTTTTGTAAGCATTGCATAAATACCATGTCAGACAGCATGGCAGTGACGAACTGAGCCTCTCCTTGGGTAAAGCTTGCTCAGGGGAAACAAGCCTGACCTACGCAGCCACCAGCCGTGATTTCTGGGAAACCCGGAGACCACCGCAGGAGCTCTGCATTCACCTTGGGATGCACACCAAGAGCCAGCAGAAAGCTGGGAGCAGGGTCTGGTATTGCCCCAGAGGACTGGGGCTCTACTGGCAATGTGCAGGGGTGGAAGGGATACTGTGCCCCTCACTGAAGGAAGAGAGCCTAAAACAAGCCAGCCCTGAGGGTACACCCATAGCAATCACATGGTGCAATAGGCTGACACGCTTCAGAGGAAAAGACAACAAAATGGAAAAATGCTTCTTCTGGACAGGACAGCAAATGTATGATGTGACGAGCTGAGCAAGAACTTTAGCATCTGGTTCCTATCCATTGCTCAGGACACACTGCAGCCACAGTCTGAGCAGGCACATGCATGCCCTCGCAAACCAGCAGCCGCCAGGTCACTGCAGCACGCCAAGCCCAGTGCCAGCGGAGATGGTGGTGCCACCACGGCCGCTCCTTCGGCCGGCTCCTGCTCGCTCCTCTCCGGCTGCCCACTGGGCACTGTGGTCTATATGCTACTTCATGTGGTACATCAAGCCAACAAGGAAACAGCCATGCAAGTTTTAGTGTATTGCTGTTTTAGCAGCCCTCTGGCAAACCAAGGCAAGGTAGGAGGCTCTAACCCTGGTTTGCAATGCCTTTCGCAAGTGTCAAACCACACGGTGTAAGTTTAACTCCTGTGCTGACACAGAGCTAAGGGAAGAACTCCTGTGCTGACACAGAGCTAAGGGAAGAAAGGGCAAAAGGACATCATCTTTATACCGCCATAAGGAGAAATTTTTCTTCATTCTTCTACCAACTAGTAGCGTGCCTTTTCAATAGCATACAAAAATCATTCGCATATGCTCAAGAAAACACCTATATAAAAGCATAGTTTTGTATTTAAAGAATAGGTTTTGATGAGAATTTTATCCTAACATGTCAAGATCTAATAAAAAAGTTGAAAGAAAACAAGTGCATTCTTTCCAGAGGTGACTTTCAAACTTAAGCCAGGACCACTTGTCTGGAAGCTCACTTCACATTACTATGTGTTTCTTACAACACATTAAGCCCTAAAGGGATGCTAAGGTGAAAAATGTGTTTTAATTATTTTTATGGGTTAAGTAAAGGTACCAAAAACTTTCTCTCTGCTTTTTACAGCTATCCATGCATGATAAGATGAAAATTGTATAATATACGGCAAGAGAAACAGAGTATCAGCAGTACAAGGCTCAAACCAAACACAGACTTTGGCACTGTGGGAAAGAGTACCGCTACTTTTCCTTGTAGAATTAACACCACAAAACTCTCTGGCAAGGTTTGACTACAAGAAATTACTCCCATGTGTCTTATAAATTAAAGATGAAATTCATTGTCAGTAGCAGATATAAACGTATGACAGCAAGTGGAAGTCATCAGTGATAATGCACACTTTTGTTGGTTGTTCCACAGGTGAAGATGTACTTTCCCAACCTGTGATATCATTAAAACAATATGAAAATACTCAGTTGTTATCCCCGTCATATGGCATAATAGCAAAGGCAAGAAAAAGAGGTGCTATGAGATGTGCTTTCCTTTTCCGAAGCAAAAGTGGATCAGTGCTGTAGCCTATATTTACCTTCCTGCATGGTTCCAACCAGAGAACCTAGATATTTCCTCCTTCCAGACTGGCTTTGCAGTCTGAATTGACCTTATGTATACAGAAGAGAATGGAAAAAAACACTAAAAGTGATCAGTGACGAAGAATTCATCAGGATGAGCTATGGAGACGCTGAGGTCTTGATTTGAGATCTAAAAGCAAGGAAATACAGATGGGCTGAGGACAGTGAACAGCACTTCAGAGAGCTATCTTGGAAGACGAGCTTTTTTGCACATCTCTGTATACTGCCAAACAGAAATCTGCAATCAGTACAGGTACCCTTAACATTATATTTTCACCGCAAATTTGAAAGTGCCTATTATATCCTCAGAGGTATAGGGGACAGCCTACTTGATGCAAATTCATTTAGCTTGTGCACTATCATAATTTCTGATCTATTAAACATAATGTGTAGCCTTCTCAATGACCAAGTTGTTCACATAATCTACACCCGCACAAATTTTAATTTACAGCATGCTATTTATCAAAAAAATTTTCTTTGTTGCTTACATCATTGAGGGCCAAATGATTGCTTTTTTTTTTCTAGAAAATGTTTTAAATGGAAGAAATTAGAGGTGATAGTCTAACAGTAACTCACTCATAGCTAGAAACCAGAACTGTGCATAAGATGGGAAAATTACTCATCTAGCTACCTAACTGGACATTCAATCAATTAAAAAACATTTATTTTTGTCCCTATACTTTATCCCATGCCGCCCCCCCGCCACCTTCAAAAAGGCTGAAAGGCAGAAAGTTTAGTGAGCTCTGTACACAAGCATATTGTATATACAGGAACATTTTTAAACTCATCTGTGTTTCTTTAATCTCATCTTGGATTATTGTGATTGAGGTTATAGAATGCATCAGCCACTACCAAAAAAGAATCCTAGAAGCCATAATCTGAGAAATTACCATTCTACCCTTAGCCCTCCCAACTCCAGAAAACCCCAAGTAAAATCTAGAGCAGCTGTATTGTCTTATGAAGTAGAAGTCTGAATATCGGTCCTATCAAAATCAATTATATTCCTCTAGCAAACTACAGCAGTGATTATGGCTCCCTGAGAATAAATTTGTTTGAATTTTTGCATAATCTGTTTATTTGTGAATTCAGTTTGAACCCAGCGAATGGATTCAAATAAATAAAATTACAAAAAGTTAATTAGACTGAGCAGCAGAGAAGAGCAATTATCACCCCATGACTCCTTGCAAAAAGATGGTGCATTTCTATCTTTGGAAAATACAGAAAAATAGCAGCAAATTGGGGTTTCTAGCGTGTCTACCTTACAAGCAAATAAAGCATCCTTAAAAATATATTAATGCTGCAATTCAAAGAATCATTGTACATAGACTCTCAAGTGGTAGCTGTTCTTTATTGCAGATGTTATTTACTCTGTATGCACTAGTACTTTTGCTAGTCAATAAGAAGCAGAGACAAAAGTTAGCAGGTTGATGTGGGACGCAATAGATGGAAGCCATGAAAATTACATATGGGAAACGAGCAGTTGCCTTTTCTGTATTTGCATAAGAAAAGTTAGAGATGTGTAGGTTTAATCCCAGATATGTACATTGCTTTAAAAACATTGAAGTGAATGCATACAAGGCGTTAATAATGCTAATTATTGTGCACTGAGTAGAGGTTTGCTCAGGCTGATTATTTTTCAAATGATGAGGGTGCTGCCATTTGCCCTTGGAGTGTCATTCAGACCAGGACCCGCTTTGGAGTCTGCCCCAGTATTCAGCCACAATTTAGTGCCTTTTTTGTTTTTCACTATAATCAATATTCTTTCCCTCATTATATTTGCAAAGCCTCCCAAATGCCTGCCATTAGTTAAGAATCCTAAGTAATGCATGCGTTTGAACTGTTTATTTGGCTTCTGTTTTGTTTACATGCAGTTTTGCTGTTGTGCCACCCATAGAAATCTCATCTGGCATCCCCAAAGAACAAATAGCAAAGGAAACTAAATACATAACACCAGAGGAAAATATAAAACTGGGAGAGGTCATGGATGTATCTGATACAAGAAAAAAGGGATCATGAACTGAATTTCAGTTCAGTGGGTGTTGCTCACCCAGTAATTACCTCTGACCTTGTACATTGCATTTTGAGTATAAAAGCTGCCACCTTTCAGATAACCCAATCTCAAAACAGACTTCTCAGTAATCATGCAATGCAAAAGCAAACTATACAAGAAAAGTTAAGAGTTTCAAAAAGCAAACAAAAAAGTGGGACTGAAGTGCACAAAATAGGATAACAAGTACGCATAAATGGGGAAAAACAAGCTATGTATGTTGAGTCAGGGCTGCATGCTGGACTCAGAAAGCTGCAGATGTAGGTTTCAGAAAGTGCCAGGGACTTTTGGAGGGATTTATACTGTGTCAGCTAAACCTTCCCACATGGACACCTTTTCCCCCAAACCCTCATGCTATCAAAACTCCCAGCAGTTTCTACAGATGCTTCAACAGCAAGGAAATAAGATCAGCTGCTCAGGAAGTGAGAAATCTTAGTTCTCACCAAAATGATTCAGGGTGCCAAACTGGATGATACTGAACATGGGCTTTTTGCTAACCCCAGAGGAACAGTGAAATGTGCCTTTGGGTGGAAGAAAAATAAAACTGGCAAAGTACCCACATAAATCAGCCCTAGGAATCCTGCTCCCACTGGAATCAATGGGAGTAGTGCCACTGACTGCACTTTGGACAGGTCTCTGCTACCAGGACAAGGGAGTTCAATCTACTTACTGACATAAAGAATTGTTTTCAATTATATTGATATTCAAGGGACTACTCACAGAAAGAGGCATTTCAGATTGCACCCAGTGGGTCCTAAAGCTCCCTAGAAACCCGCAATCTAGAACTATATAAATCAAGAGGAATCTTTAATTGCAACAGAGTTCTCCATGGCTTCCAACTTGGGAGGAGGGAATTGCGTAGCAGAAAACAGTATTGACATTTTATAGTCACTGCATTAAAATGTTCACTAATGGGCAAAAACTGAAGTTAGGGTAAGCAATAGAGTATACATTTGCAGAGGTACCATAGTATATTCCTCAGGAATACTGCAAACACAGGAATAAAGTGCTAGTGCACCTGAGACAAGCACACTTATCTTTGGGACTGCACTCACTGGTCATTATTCTACCTGCACAATGGCATTGTTACATGAACACAGGAACAGAGTATCAGTGTAAGAGTATTTGATGCTTTTAGCTTATGCAGTGCTTTTGTGTAGTATTTCATTGTTTTTGTATCACGGTATCTGTTGGGATAGTTATTTCTCTGCAGTGATCTATAACTCTGCTCAGAGCTCTGTGTATGTTCCATATGGCGACTGCAGTCAGAATCAGCTTCTTTGTGACTCCACCAGCTTTTAACCTTCAGTTTCCTATTTCCTATATATCTGTCACAAAATAAATACCAAATCCACAGTCACTTATATGTAGTAATCTTGGCACCCTTCAGTGTGCACTACTGCAGAAAAAAAGGAAATGGGTTTTTAACTCCTTAAGCACTGAGCCATCACCACTCTGTGAAAGCGTAAACAATAGTTAAGCATGAAGGAAGAGCAAAAATGAAAAACAAGCTTGTAGAGTCAGAGAAGTCAATCTTGCAAAGCAATGAGCACACTTTGGAAAGGGAAGAACCTATGAAGTCCCACACAGCTGGAGGTGGTGTTAAAACAACAGAATGAGCAAGGGTATAGGAAAGAAAGAAAAAAACAATTGAACACAGTATTTCAGCCTTCCTTTAATCCAGTAACATGCTAATCAGCAAAATTGTTTTTAAAAGACTCAGGAAGACTTTAAAACCTGATGTGCATTGATAAGCAACAATCTTTTAAAGTAGGCCTGAACTAACAGCTTAAAGCCAAAGAACAGAGACATTTTAATTTCCAAATTAAAATTCTGGAAAGGTTGTTAGGTTAAGTCACTGAATTTACTGGCACCTAGAAAATATGTGTTGCTTTTGGACAACTGTTGCAACATAAAAACTATGACCATAACTTGTGATGGGATACTCTCCTAGGAGACTGAAATGTAGGCTTCCAGTCCCTGCTCCACAAGCTTTCAGGTGTTGCATTTAGTGATGATTTTTTGCAGCACACATGAACGATCTTACGAAGAACAGAATTCCCCCATCCAAGGGCTGGAACATAAACACTAAAACATGAACTCATTTTCCCATTCACTTACCTTCTATACAAAAAAGGCCCAGGGACAGAGCAAGGGCAGGAGTTGTTGCTGGAGTTCTCCTGCCTTTGTAGAGCTGCTTTGATAAGAGGAGTAGTGCTCTCCTGAAATTTTTGAAGACTGCACTTTTTCCCATAGCTCTGCTTCTTCACATCAGCCTAGAAATTGAGGAAAAAAAATTAAAGCCTGTTCTAAATACAAGATGGACCTGAATCCAAATTTCCAATGAAGAATGCTTTAATTATTGTATCTGAATGCATCCATGTACATGTGGGTATTAGGGATTACTTATGTGTCCTTGAAACACTTTCCTACAGGTATACTCTGTCTCAGATCCCCACTGCAAACAAAATAAAAGATACTTCACGTTATAGCCAGAAAGTCAAAGCAAAGCTATAATTACAAGACCTGTCTTTTTTTTCTGTTGTTCTCTCAGTGACAACATCAAGCTTTGTTTCAACAGTACTACAAACTCTGTTAGAAATAAACAACAGAAAGAGAATTACTTTGTTAGAAACAAGACCACCAGCTTTGAAGAAGCACTATAGCCCCACTACCTGAGAAACTCCTTGCTAGCTGCTAATACAGAAGAAAATAATGAGAAGTCAAATCCCCCTGAACTGTCCTTTTATGGATTTTAACTCCCCTGTGCTCCACCCACCATTCCAGGTGAAGGGCATATGACCTGGAATCACTGTGCAGGTGTTGTGATGTATATATAGTGCACCTGGGACAGGTAAGAATATGGTAATGCTAATTTATGGGGGTGTGGTATTAGTAGAGAGAATGGAGATGCTCTAGTGTGTAGTGGTGATTTTCTTTTGCTTTGATAAGAAAGGTGGGGAAAAATAGGGTTTATGTGAAGTCATCTATTTTCTGCTACTCTTTCTGGCAGTAGAGAACTTCAGAAACTAAAAAAAGGTTTCATATTTCTTGAAATGTGATTCTAACAAGTCTTTAGTAAGAGTAAAACCTGTTTTGTATACTGCAGGTTTTTCTTGTGACTGCCTTTGAGGGAAAATAAAGATAAGGAACAGTGGCAGCAAAAGCAAGGTAAGGCTAATCTATGTAACTCTCCTAATTTTCTTATTAATTTGTGCTAAGAGTTAAAGATAACCTGGTACAGGGTCTGAAGGTTCTTCTGCAGATCCATTCAATGTTTGTTTAACCTACGATAACCATTCCTAGGCTATACAATGACTTTTAAGGTAGTAGCCAAAATACAAAAAGTTAAATGCAGGATTTCACTGAGGTAGAGAATTGTTGTAGTATTTCTTCATTATTCTATTATTCTACTCTGTCTCTTGATGCTATACTATTAAGCTAAAAAAAGCTTCCTTAAACCAGGATGTAGACTTAAGGATACATGTGAGAACAAAGTCTTTATTGTATATGTAAATATCTGAGTTTTATATTTTGTAAGCAGTATTTTTCCTGTGATCTGAAACATGTATGGAATAAAAACAGATAACTGTGAGAAAGGGCTATTCCATTAAAGCCATATTTTTCCAATAAAGTATTTGCATAAGTGTAAACATTCTAAAAATTCAGTGGTGTTCAAATGCAGCATGATTACGAACAATTAAATTACAATTTAAAATATGTGAACCATCTGCTCTACAATGTGAATCATAGTACTACATTAGGAAAATTGATGAGTTTTGTATTATGTAGCAAAATAAAATCTTCTAAAGCTCTATTTTCTAGTCCCTTCAGCATTTGCTATTAGTAGAGCATTCCCTTTGGCCTTGTTGAACTCTTATTAGTGTTACACTTGCATGGCTCTGTAATTGCTTCAAAGGCCTTACAAAAGTGGAATCTAATACATTTTATCTTGTGTATGCTTTCTCTGTGTTCATAGTCAAAATGAATATGGAAGATGGAGACAGGTGGACTTGCAGGAGAAAGCTTCAAATGGAAAAATTAAGCCAGGCTGGAGAGTATTCAAAACAGAAAATGTTTCTACTGGATTTTCATTTTTATGCTTGTAGCAAATGCATGAAAGTGTAGCAGATGAACTTTGTCTCTTGGAGATGTCTCTGGTACTTTGATTTTTGAGGGTTTTTGACCTTGAGAGAGAGGCATAGGAAATGTGCTAGGAAAAGATAACTGACTAATCCAACAGATAACTTCATCTCATCAGCTATGGTTTGCTTAAAGAAATAGTAATTCTCTTCCCTATTAAAAACAACATACACAAACACTTCTGTTTCCACTGACTTCAAGACCAAAACCCCCTTTGAAGACCAGAGGGATCAGGAGTGGCTGTTTGGAGGTTATGTTGTGGATGCTGCAAACACCCCTCCTCCCAGAGGCTGTTTTCCAGGAGTGGCCAGGAAAGACCATGTGCTTCTGTCCTGTCCTCTGTCCCCAGCCTTTTGGAGAGCATCTGCACCTGCACAGAGCCCTTCTACAAGGAACCAGGTGGCCCTGAGGACCTGCTTGCCTCCAGCTCTCACTAATGGGCTGCAAAACTTTAATCTTGAGGGGGAAGGACCTCTTTGATTTGCTCCTTTGCCAGATAATAGCATTCCTTCCTTCTGAGTTTTGCTTGGTGCCAGGATAGAGGGCTGAAATTTGATGTAATGGAGGTCCAGTGGCATGTTGCCAGGCAATGCTATAAGGTAGCCTCCTGTTACCACTTGATCCCTCTGCAATTTGTACAGCTGATGGCTTTCAGCAGGGTTTCAAACTAATTTGAGGAGGCTGGGGTAGAGGTGGGGGGTGAACCAAAGGACCATCAGGGGCCTAGTAGGGAAGGAGGAGAAAATAAATGGGAGCACTCTCTGAAAGGAATGATCAGAAAGTGGTAACTACAGGGGAAATGTCTTTTATATGTTCTAAAAAAGAAGTAGAAGGGGTAGAAATAGTTTAAGTATTCTGGGCTATGCAATTCCAGATCTTCTTTAATTAGAAGTGCAGACTAAATTGATAGTTAGCAGTATAGTTCAATGTAATTTCTCTGCTGCATTTCTCCTTTAAGAATGACTAAGAAGACTTCTGCATCTTTACGAACCAAGATAAAGAGAGGGAAACTCTTGATTGTTTTGTACTGTATGTGTTTTGGAGGTGTGAGCTTCCTGGAGGAATAATGCTTCTTCCTGGGCTGTGACATTAAAAAAAAACTTGTTTGTTTTAGTTCTCAGATTCCTAAAAAACTGAGTACCTTTAGAACTGAATTTGCTATCGCATGCTTTTGTAGAATTAAGTGGAAGGATACAGTGGTGAGGATTGGATGGCTTTTATTGTTTTTACCAAAAAATTCTGTAAGGTTAAAAAATAAAAAAGCAAGAATGAGGAGTTGGCTTCATTTGGATAGCTGATGCCAGATTAGTTTATAAACAAAACAGTCATAACTCTAGAGAACATTTCACAGCAAAGCACTACAGGAAAGGAAACTCAGCTTGCACAGGAGTGAAAAATTTCAATATTGCTTAGAAAAATACTGTCTGAACTTTTTTGCAGGGCTACACTACCTTCAGATGTAACAAATTCAGACTCTTCTGTATGAGGGTATAACTTCAGCCACTCCCACCCAAATGACACCAAAGCACCCTGAGAGATCCCTGTCATGCCCAGCAGGACATCTCTTCTGACTCTTCCCAAAAGAGCTAAAGGAAAGATTTCACAGGCTCTATGTAAAACTCCATAAAGCTAAGTGCTTTTTAAAAAGATATTGAAGACATTTGGAAGCTGGTGCAGAACTTAGATACTGGATGAAATGTCTTATGCAATAGTTACAGGGAAGTCTTGAGGGATCAAACTTAACACCAAAGCTGTGACAGCAACCTTAAGTGACTGGTTGTCCATCAGCTGTGGACACTGCATTTGGGTCAAAACTTGATCTCCAAGAACTACACAAAAGAGAAATGATACACTAGCCAGTTTTCCTTCAGCAAGTTTTTAGTATACTGAGTAAAATTAGCCATGAGCAGAATCTTACTGAGCAAGAACATTGCCATAAAAAGTTGCAGGTCTATAAAATCCATTAAAAGTAATGCATTTCTAGTCTAGTTCCTGCAGCACCTTACTGATAATAGGCAGCTCCAGTATTACTCAGTCTGAGGGAATTCCTGCTGTCTGTTAGTTGAGGGCTGGGAACCTATGTGCCCAGATAGCTATGCTGCTGCTTGAGCTAAGGAGATTCCTGAACAGTACTTCTGGAGTGGGTTTGTAAACCATACATGTACTTTACAGAGAAGGTTTAAAGTATAGTTATACTGAAAAGCCCAGGTAGATAACCTCTTATAGTCAAAAACAACAAACTACGTAGGCAGACATAAACTGTGGAAAGAATTGTAATATTGCTTCCTACTTCTAGAGTAATGTGTTGGCATGAAAGTGTATGGCAATGCTAAATCTGCATTTTAACTGCTCTTAGATGTGTTATAGGCTATTTAATGTTCTCAGGTTAATAATAAATATTTAAATACATTGAACTGGCTGTTCTAAATCTTCCTTCCTATCATATATTAATAAGGAAACTTGATGTTGTTCTTCAGTGTGAAATATGGAGAGACCAATTTTTAATAATGTTTGTCTTGAACAAATACTTTCATGATTTTCATGTCTAATAAATAATGCATATTCCAACCAATCTCAGTTGATGAACCCTGCCCCCCCCCAAAGAAAGACGAGTTCCTAAAGGACTGTTGGCAGATAGAAGTTTAATTTAAAAAAGTAGATATCTTACCCCAATTAAAGTCTAAATAGATATCTGAACAATGTCCCTAAATGCTATACTTATTTGATTCTTGCCTTTCAACAGTTTTTTGAGTAAAAGTTGAAATGAAATATAGCTTTACTTGATTGAAAGTATCTTCCAAAATTAGCAGTTTTTTCCTGTGTTGAATACTCAGCATAATATTAAATCATGTAATTGTCATTATTGGTTCAGTTAAAAAAAAAATGGAGGGGAAGGGAAAAGGGCTCATGGGGCCAGCTTATGAACTCAATTCAAGCCATGAGCTTTTTTTTTTGGCATATGAACCTCCAAAAAAGACAAGGAACAGACATGTAAATACTTAGCCTCCTGTCCAGGTCTAAAAGCACTTTCTATATGCTGGGTAGGTTTTCGTATGCATATTCATCATGTCTTCCCGTGGAGCCCTATCAGAGCTGGAACATTCAGTTGTAATGCAGTGCTCTTATACCAATTTTTGACCAAGGCTGTTATTGCACCTGCATAGGGAGGCTGAGACATCAAAGGCAACACATGAAAGGGAGCAAAACAGTAAATTTAGGGATTTGATTATTCATGTAAATCATAGATACGGCATCTCTCTTTGATGTAGCCAGCACAGCAAAAGGTTGGGAGGTCACACATGAATTGTAAACTGCTTCCCAGCTCCTCTGTGGTCCTCCTCCAGAGCAAGATTCTGGTGTAATACAGTCCCCTCCCTGCCTTGTGGGACTACCCTTTTTGTAGTTTCCCTATGGAGTAGTTGTTTATTCATTACTTATGAGACTGCTGGTGACAGCACTACTAAAAGATGTTGATGCAAAACCCAGTCTCCCTTTTGGCTACTGATGTCTTCAAACTAGCTCTTCAAATATGGTTTATAAGAGGGCATTTCAATAAAGCTGAAATCTGACTCTTGAAATCTTTTGGAAATCAAGCTAGGAAACATTGCAATAGAAAGTGATGACTCTTGCAAAACCAGGTTCCCACTGGAGACAGGGAGTCTGGGAAGCAATGCACTCACTTGTGCTCTGATTGAACCTGGGAGATGCAAACAGGGCTCCAGGCTCTGCTGAGAAGTAGCCCAATGCTGAATGCTACTGAGGTTCCTCTAGTCCTTTACCTCATTCATGCTAGATTAGGAATATTTGTGTCAATAAATGGCAAATTAAAGTTTACCAGTGTTGAGAAGCTTGCTTAAAAAACATGTTATTTTTGTCTTACAAGACCAACATAGCCCTAGCTCATTTGCTTAAGCTTGTTAGCTGGGATACTATTATCAGCAACCACCAAAGAGCATGGAGTTTTGTACAAAGATCTTCACTGAAGGAACTAGGTAAATCCTCATGTTGCTGTTCCATGCTGCAATAGCATTGCCTGATTTAGCAAATTTGGTGCGATTATGTTTACATGAGCTGCAATACTTGGATGGCATGCATGGCATGCAATCCACAAGGCAAGAACAGGTTTGCTACGGGAGCCCTGGCAAGCAATGATTCCAGATTACAACTCGGGCATACTTCGCGCTCGTTCCTGCAAACTCCTACTCATGAAAAATCTTGGTGAATACAGGAGGATTTGTTTAGTGAAACAAGTTTTTGACATCAATGTTTTTAAAGTTGTGATCCTACTCTTGCATCTGAGTCATTTTCTGTCACATGACTTCTGTCTTCCTGTGCTTTTAACTAAAAAGTATCTTTCAAACGCAGAATTTTGAGGCCATTCTTTCTCACTTCTGTTGCCAGTACAATGAGGAAAGGATTTTTTAGAGCAGTGAACTTAAAGGAATAAAGGTATTTCAAAAATTGAGCTTTTTGACACCTTTGTCATTATTCAATAGGTAGCAGTGAAGTACCAATAATCAGTCTGGGGAAGCAGTATCTCTAAGCTTAAGTTGCTTCTGTCAACTGGTCAACAATTGAAAAAATGTATAGAGGAACTAGCAAATTACCCACAGGATATCACAAAGTAATTTATCCCATGGGGCTGTTGAGTGGATTAATTAGTAATGCTTGGTGAAATATTCAAAATTAATGTATTTTATTAGCTTGGATATCCCCCCCCATGAAATTGCATATGAGAAGCCTATGGATTTCTAAAAATGCGTGTAATTGGGATAACAGTCCATCTGGACTTAAAATGCTTATCCAGCAAAGCAAGCTTCCTGCCTGCTCTGTCACATAGAGATTGTGCAGACTGCAGTCTCAAAATGGTGCTGAAAATGCATCCCTCCATTTTTTCACCTGCCTTCTGAGTTAGACATTTAACTGGGGAGCTGGCTCCAGCTATCTGAGCTTATAACATCTCCAGCCTGTCCAGCCTCCAGGACACTAGGAGTATTGCTCTCTATGAGAGGATGGTGGTTCACTCACCCTGCAGAGTTTGTTGTATAATGCTCTATACCAATATTTTTTTGTCAGTGGGGAGCAGTGATGTACTTCAATAGCTTGTCCATTTGAAACTTAACTTTACTTTCAGTATCAGTGATTGGCCATTGATATCAATGACCTACCCACTTAACTCAATGAAGATGACTTGGATTAAAAAAAAAAAAACTATTTGTGATTACTTCAGGGAAAAACAGCTTTGAGGTAGTATTGGAGCCTTTATTATTGAGGGAAATCAGACTACTAAAATTTACGCATACTGTACTGTTACAAACCAGAATTCCAGACAGCTGCAAGAGGAAACTGCTGTTTCCTATCCCATAATAATGCCTTATTACTTTAAAAATACTTCAAATGCATCCTGTGGCATAGAAAATCATCCTGTCTTGAATACAGATAATGTAGAAAATACATGCAATAAAACAGGAAATCTATTCTTTGAAAAGCATGTTTCGTATACCTTTGTTTCAGCAATGAAACAGGATTTTCTGCTCTTCTACGCCAGTTCTAATTGTGCTGATCAATACAGACTGGAATGCATGTAGAAGCCTGTTAGGCTTTAGCGAGGTAAAGAAAAGTACTTTACACTTTCTTTATATGTATGTGGCATTCTAAAGCATAGTAATAAGAAAGGAACTACACCTACATCAGATTTTGTATTCCATAGCGATAAACTGGGGCTCTGTGGTGTTCATTACACTTTAAGTTGCATGTGTTGGAGGAGCGGATTAAATAATATGCATGAAAGCAGACCAGTCACCATCATTTCAGAGAAAATAATCCCTCTGACTCAAGAAAGACCCAGGCTCTTTAACACCTATGGGCAGATGGTGTGTTGTGGGGGGATTAAAGTTCTCCAGTGATTCAACTGCTCAGGATTAACTTTTAAATTCCATGGAAATTACATCTAGGAGAAATGTGATAGTGTGTTTACTTATTTATTTCTAGCAAAGCTATTTATTCCCATGTGGACAGATCATTAGAGGTGAGATCCAGGTATAATTCCTGGAAGACTGGAATAGGACCAACAGCAAGAAAACTGTCTCATGCACACTCTTCCACTCCCCCCAGGGAAGTGGCACTGAGTTCACACGTTTGAAAACTTTCATCAAAAAACATCTGATTATATTCATCATAGGATTAAGAGAACATGTTAAGAAAGTCTATTAGAATACAAAAGTGAAGTCTTTCTTTGAACATCTGTATGCATACTGAGAGCATCAATTTTCAGATGCAGTCTTGGAAGAGGAGATATTGGGAGTGAGCCTCTCTGTGATCGCAGCTTTGGGATTTATTCCAGCAGAGAGACTGCACTTCTGCGCGGAGATCTGTCATATCCCAGCCCAGTTTAAATTGGCAGCACTGATTGCAACAAGGTCCCCCAGCCTTTCTGGAGGGGCAACACTGCTCCAGCGGCTGGGTCTCCAAACGCTCCCTGCTTCAATGTTGTCAGCCTGCTGCTGTTCTACTACATGCTGCTTGCACTGATTAGTTTTGATGGATGAATTGCTTTGGAAATAGTGTCATACATCAGCGCACTCAAAGTGAGCCTTTCATTCCCTCTTGGACGTGATTATCTCCAGCCTCCCTTTGGCAGTATTTTGTCAGAGAGGAGCGAGGTGGTTTGCCCAGGAGGGGGGAGGCTGAATGCACAGCCCTTGCTCGCCAGCCCGCGCTGCTGGAGCTGCCACTGTTCACCCTATTGTGCCAATCCGAGGAGGATGACGATATCAAGGAGTATGGCAAATTGCATTAACTGTACTCCAGGTAGCAGCTTTTGAAATATCCTGTGACTGATGCACACGAATGACTAAAACCATTAGCCTTTCCTACTAATATTTCCACTAATGATTTCCAATAGGTTTCTTTAATAAGGAAAGCTACAAAAGGGAAGTGAAAACAGCCATGTGGTCTGTGCTAGGTAAAGCTCCTCAGCTGAAAAAATAATAGTCTTAATTGGATCTTCTTTCTTTCTTTTTTTTTTTTTTTCCTTAGAGCATACAAGAAAAATGACAAAGGAACCCAACTAATAATTGGCTTTATGTCACTGTTGTGCGTGTAGCACTGAAGAGACAAAATCCTTCCTGAGAGCCCCAAGGCAGGCTGTGGGGGTGCAGCATGGCCACTTTGTGTCTGCTGCTTCAGCCCCTGGGCTGGCACAGCAGCTGTTACCTTTTGCATCCACGAAGGAGCCTTTCCCAGCTAATTGTTTTGCATAAACACAAAAGGTCTTTCCCTCAAATCTCCCCTCAAAGGCAGCCTGTTAAGAGCTGGCAAGAAGCCTACCTCTCCACTGAGCAGGGCTCTTTGTGGGACCCCTTTCTGCTCTGCTGCAGACTTGCTTTTACAGCCCTACAACCTTGCTTGTGGGGTAAATTCGGCAAGGTAACTCAGCTATGACTTTTCTTATGTATGTGTGTAACTGCCAGCTGCAGCAAAACAGCTTGATTGTAGGTTGGTCTGAACATGACAGTTAACATCCAGGCTTTGGTCCATCTCACAGCCCCTTCGCCAGGTATGTGCACAGTCCATCCTGCTGTGGCTGTTTCTAGGTGCACAAGCAGTTTTAGAAACATGTGAGGTGGTATTTCTGTATGAAAAGCTATTCTTCCAAAGGCTAGTTTATATATGTGCTATATGGGATCACAAACCAAGCCTTCTGTTTATACCTTGCACATATGTACAATAAATCCGCATCGAATTCCTTTCTTCTTACGCATAACAGAAAATTCAATTAGGAGTTAATCTGCCTGGAGCAATGCCTGCTTTTCGAGATAGCAGGCATCAAATTATTTTGAGGTGACTGCAGTACTCTCTTGACCCTGCAGTTTTCCCCTGGAGAAGCCTCTGGCGTATCCGCAGCACCCCGTGGGCTGCACTGTGCTCTGCACCACTGCCTGCGACACTTATGCTGTCAGGCTCACCGGGCACTCTTTCCAAAAGATGCTCTTTGCCTGCACCTCTCTTCCAGGCTCGCTGCTTCCCTGTCCCAGGGGACAGCTTTGAGAGGGTCTTCTGCAGCCCCTCTGCTGCTCAGGGCTGCTCCCATTACATCTGCAAAAAATTAAATATCCCTATTTTTGTTTTGTTTTCTCAGAGTTCCTCATTTCAAAGAGGCCCAACAAAATACAGTGGTATTTAAGCACCTTATCCCCATTAGAGCAAATATCAAAATGCTGATGTTTTTGGCAGGGTTGCAGTTCTGATTTTTCCACCAGTTGTTCAGTTTTGACCATGTTGCCACTGCTGATAAACTGAGTTCAAAACTTATTTCTGCTTAGACCTGATGTCTTGGATTAGCTTCACTGCGGTTCCTGTAGCCACACAGGCTACGAGGTAGCCAGATCTGTTAGCCACACGTGGCAAAAATGACGGCCATCCCATTTATGCTATGAAATAAGGCTGTTCAGCAATTTGAGGAAGGAAAGCAGATGGGGAAAAAACAGAAGTGTGTGGGCTAGAAGCAGTGTCCTGCTGGGGGGTTGTCTGTATATATGACAGGCATGTGTGTCACGGGGACAGCAGCACGGGTTTTCCATCTCGCCTATGGCTTCTGGCTTGGCCCTTACACGCAGATGTGATCAGGAGAGGGGAAGGGTGCTGAGGTTTCTTCTGGCACACGCAAGTAACAATCCATCTCCACTAGCTGTTGCAGTGGTTTTGCTGCTCCCATGTGTACTCCTGCTCCTCCGAGCCTATTTGGGAAGGCATTTAATTTTGCCTCACAAGCCAAAATTTGGCTTCTGGGCTATCACTTGAACCCCATACTAAAGGATTCTGTGATATCTCTCTTCGAAGCAGGAGGTGGTTAGCCAAAATGTGCTAACTGTACCACAGCTTGAGAAGTCACATCTGCCTACAAATATGCAAAACTGTTTCTGTTCCTGGAAATGAGGAGCTATCTATTCCTGCTGGTCTTCAAGGTGCTATGCAGTGCTCCTGGCTTCATCTGGGCAAAGATCCCTGCTACTCACAGAACTGTGGAAAATTTGAGGTTGGAAGGGGCCTCTGGCAGTCTTCTGGTCCAACCCCCTGCCCAAGCAGGGACACCTAGAGCAGGCTGCCCAGGACCATGTCCAGGTGGTTCTAGAGGTACTTGGGTACTCTACATCTCGTTTCAGGTACAGCACTTGTTTCAAGGGGGACTGTGGTTGAACAATTACAAAATTATTATTTATATGTCAGTGTAATGGGTTTACTTATCAGGGTTTATCACTTGGACATTCAGTGGGAAGTTGTTTTAAAGCCATAGCTTATCAGACATCTGTTAAGGCCACGTTCCTTTACGACAACAAAACCCAAAAAACCTTTCCTGATCCACAAGCACACAGTCTAAACAAACACAGAGACGCCAGGCGGGTGCAGGGGAGGCAGCCCTGACCACAGCTGCATCCCCCACTGCTGCTGCAGGCTCCCCAGGGCCACCCTGTCCCCTGGCACCACCTGTCTCTGGGGCTGGGGCTGGTGGGGACCACTGGGGACCGTGGCGCCCATCGCTCATGCCGGGGACAAGTTCCTGGTTCCCAGGGCAGCACCTTCACCAGGAACAAGCCGCTGACTTCTCACATTACCTTACTTGTGATCACATCTTGGGGCTGTGATTTAAAAAAAGCTGGGGTAGACATATCCAGTTAATCTGATGAAATGTCAAAATACTTCTGTGTAGGAGATAATCATCTGCAGGCTTCCTACAAGTGCTCTGTGAGAAGAATGGCAGCCTTGTTCAGAGAAAATGCCTTGGTCAAACACCATCTTTAGAGACAGGTAATCTTCGGGAAGGTATTCTGATAGACCAGCCCTTATATTAGAAATGAGCTGCAGCTCTTACTGCAGAGGAATACCCACAAACAAGTACTTGCATACCAATATCGTGAAAATTATTGAACAGCAAGCTCTTGTACGTAAAAACCGATGTAGATTCCTTGCCCTCTGTGCAGCTCTGTACCCTTTCACCAGGTGAGCCTATGAACTGACATGATCAGAAACTGTGTCTGGAGAGGCTGTTTTAGGCAGGGCAAAAAAGGATGTTGGATGGCTGGGCTGCCTCTTCTTACGTTTACTAAGTGTCTCCATTCTTACAGTTTGCATTTCTTCTAAAAATATTAAACATAAATACTGAGCTGAAATTTTCCATGCTGGATGTCAGCTCTTATTTACTATTTATTACAATAGAAATTGTTCAGTAATTTTAAGCAGGAGAAAATACATTATTTTACTGTATTTAATTATTTTATTAAACAATTTTGCCAATCCTCCTAAAAAAAAAAAAAAAAGACTAACTCTTCCTGTTTTGAGGCAGAAAAATTATATTTACAGAAGGAGTATATCTGTATATATATACATGTATATGTATACATATATATATCTGTTTCACAGGAGTTTCCTGACATGGTAAACGTTTTTGACATGACAACATCAGTAGTATCATACTAGTTTCATGTAATTTTTCATTTATAACAGTGCAATAAATAGTATTACTTCATTTCCATTCAGGCTGTTTCTCTTCTCTCATTTCAGTCCCTTTTGTAAAAACGACCCAGGGCAATATGGCATATAAGAAGAGTAAACGGCAAATAAGTCCTTGCTGTAAGGCATAGATTCAAATGTGACTTTCTGCGTTTCAACCTCACGCTTAGGTTTCATCCCACTTCTTTCCTATGCAAATTGTTAACAGTGCAACAACAGCAAGGACTAAAGAAAAAAATAATAAAATAGTAAGAGTTTCAAAAAGACATGAGTATTTTGCTTCAGGAACTCCCTGTAAATCAGAGACTGTCTTGCAGGCATTTCAGAATTTTCTGTTAGAGGTTTTCTTGCACCTCTGTCTCCCATCAGAGATAGGATACAATTGAGCAGAACCAGGAGGATGATTGCATTAACTTTATTTTGAAGTTTGTTTTGAGCTGGAATTGGAAACACAAGACAAGCCCCATGTTATTGAGAAACTAGGGAGAGTCATTTTATAAAACTGAATCGAATTTAAACTCTGGTCTCTTTTTTTAATCGTTTCCCCACCACCACCACCCCCTACTACCTCCTGCTTTTTTATGAACAAAGACATGTAAGATGACAACGTTTAGTATACTGTAATGATTCCAGAAGGAAGACATTTCAATATGAAATGTGCCACTCAGACTCAAAAAGCACACTCCAGTGACGTTTATTTTCAAATTAAAAACAACCCTTTCTCTCGGTGCTTGAGGAGCAATGCTTCAATTCTTCACTTGAGAGAATAGCATCTATGTAGTGTTTTAGAGGTACTTATTAACAATATATTGTAAGCCTAAACCCCCTATGATTCTCACATCTGTGTTATTAAAGATGAAATGCCTGAGACCAGAGGCAGCAAATGAAGACTCTTTATATGTCATGTGCAGTAGAAGTTTCTGATAGCCTGGCTTAGATGTGCAACTTATTCTTTTTCTTTGTAACGGGAGCTTTCAGTTTATGTATGAGGGAATTAAATAAAAGTTTTACATCTTTCCTGTGTTGTTTTGGATTTTCTCTGCTTTCTTTTCATTACAGCGGTCACCTAATTACTCCCTGTCCATGTGTGTTTCCTCTTCACCCTCCCACCATCTCCCTGCTGCATCCTTTCTGGGTTTCCCCCTCCATTTGTTTTCTGCTTCATCCCCACTCCTGGGCCTACCGATCCTGATGTCCTTGTCCTAATTTCTTTTCCAGACTGAACTCATTTCCTTTCTTGGCCATATTTCTCCTGACCCATTCCAAGCTTCCTTTACACCTGCCCAGAGCCGTTTTCCTGCCAAACCCAAAATACAGTAATTGTGCTATGAAAGTCTTTTAACAAGGCCAAATACTGGAAGATGAGGAAAATGACAGTGTTGTGTGCTGCCCTTCTCTGTGTTTACACAGCTTCTGGTGATCAAAGTATGGGTGCCAATGAAGACCATATCAGACATTGAGTGCCATGTATCTCAAAAAAAATAAAGTATCTGAACATAAAAGGACAGATGCAACATTTCAGTAAATTCATGTAGCTCAGTCGCAATAATAAAATGATATTTGATACCAGATGTGGATTTGATCCCTGGAGGAGGAAGGCTCTGGGGATTATGAAATAAAGCACACTGTTTCTTGCTGCTTTGTTTGTTTTCAGTGCACTAAACTTCCAGAGCTTTGTTTAGCATTACGATGACATTGCTGGTATGTCTGTGCTTTATCCCACAGAAAAAAATATCCCAGTCTACTCTGTTTTGTTCTGAGCAAGAATTCCTCAATTTATGCTGCCCTTTTTTGTTTCTTGTTTCACACTTTAAACTCTGGTTTCTTTACTCACTTGAATGTAGAAGTCCCCTAAAGGTCAGTCAAGTACTGAGCATTAATCTTGTTAGAATCTAGATTTGACCAGGACTTGCAAAGGTTCATTCCTCAGAGCCTCTCCTGCGTTAAAATTAGCTAGTGCAGTGCTTCCTGCATTACCGCTGTGAAAAAAGCATCACAGGAAACAAGTTACTGTCGGAAGTTACTTCATGGTATTCGAATTGAGAAAGGAGTCTGTGGTCAAAGATTAGCTTTTGTTTTAAACCTGGCTTAGCTAACAGAAAAGACATACAGAAAATGGCCCTTCACACCCCCACATACTATACTGTGTATGTCATCTCAGGAGTGGTGATGGCTGCAGACAGTAATGTATGTTGCAGCCATGGTGTCTCAGTCTGTGATCTTGCCACATCTTAAAGTAATGTAGCATTCAGACCTGGTCTGCATTTGGGAAACTTCCAAAGAAAAGCTAAGTGTTATAAAGAGTGACATTGGTGATTTAAGAGGTGACACTTTCCTCTCTGTATTAATCTTAAGCCAATGCCCTAGCATGATGCTAAAGAAAATTATGTTTCTAAAGGTGTTATGCTTTGAAGAAGATGTAAAACAGTCATCCATTGCTCATGTCCTTATTTTCTGTCATTGTATGATACCCTATGCAGAAGTTTTGTTTCTTAAAAGGCAATTTAGAGACATTTCTGCAACAATACATTTCACACTTGTGTTAGGTCTTCAAAGTGCATTAGAGCAATGTTATTTTCTTACGATATGTCATACTTACTAAATGCAGGTTATGGCCACTGCTTCTTGGTGATCTTTAATGAAATAGCGAGAAAAGTCAGTAAGACTAACTTGCAGAAGGCAACTAGTATGCATCCAAGTGCTCTCGCTAGCCCTGTGTTTTATCTAGCAAGCTAAAGTTTCAAACCTTATTTCTTGCATTATTTTCCTGAGGTATTTGTATGTGCATACCATCCTTCTGAATGCAAGGAGGTACTTATTTGTGCAAGTATTTTTTGGACTTGATGCGCATAAATGGTGGTCTTACTGCACTGCTGTTCCAAGATGCATCTGATGGTTCTGTCTGGGAATGCATCCTAGCACATTGTGTGTATCTAGAGACAGATAATAAATAGTTGGGAAAAAAACACAAGCAGGCACTTGCATAAGAAGTCTAATAATGGCTCCCTGTTGGTGGTATCTATAAGATACAGATGTGGGAAGCAGCAAGAGGTCCTAATTGATTGTAGTAGAGGGATAACGACAGCGTGAAAAATAAAGGTAGTTATAAGCCAAATATTTCTTTCCCATCTGAAAGAACGATGTGTACTACTGGAAAACATGGGATGACAGAATCAGGTAAACACTGATTTCACCCTCTTTTCCAGCTGTTCCATAAAATCTCACATGGTCTTGTTTTCAGCGTTCTCCCACTGCTCCAAATACATATTGGATTTGATAGACTACCTCCTGTTGGACTGCACATTGTCCTGTATATTCCCTCTAATACATCAACACCTCTCTGTGATGAAGATCAGCTGTACCATATCCTAGATCCTTATAGACTAGCCAAGATCTTGCTCAAAACTCATCTTTCTTCTTGGCACATGAGGGACAGGGGATGTTTTTGAGATTGCTTTCTCTCCCTCCAATTACAAATAACCAATTCTCTTCCAGCCTTGGAAGTCATCACTTCCTCTGGGCTAGAAGTCCAGAATCCTGTCGTGAGGAAAACCTTAAGGTATAAAACCACTGTGGACTGGGGCTTTGTATGCTTCATATTGCAGAGACTTCACCCAGCACCAAGGTTTCACTAGACTGCGGACCATGAGCACAGAGCAAAGCAGGTTAGGATGTGGAGCACTTGCAGAGACAGCTGCAAGATTATAAATAAATAAATAAATACATAGAAAAGCACTGCTTCAGTAAAGATTAATCAATCAGCAGGCAGCAATCACAACTGTTATATATAAATGCAGTCTGTGTAAAATGGAGTCATAGCAATTAAGTTTGCAACTTCTGTGTTTTTTAATGTGGCTGGAGAAGAGGTTTTAAACTGCTGTTCCAAAAAAGATTAAAAAAAAAAGAAAGAAAGAAAAAAGCCCTCCTTCTGTTTTTAACACATTTTCTTTCTGAAACTTCTTCTTCTTTTTTCCAAAAATGAGTTTGCCTCCATATGTCACAGCCATTGCTGAGGAAAAATGTATGATAGTATTAAAACATGCACATGAAACATTTGGGCTGTGATACACGTTTGAATATCATACAGTTTAATGCCCTCAGTCACCATGCAAAACTGTGATGATATTTTGAGATATGTGTATGGCACCAGCTGTGGCTTTGCGAGAAATCCCAGGTACAAACGTTTTACTACATTGCCCCAGAAGCAGAGGCCAAATCCTCATCTAGTTGTCTTGATAAACTGTATTGACTCCATAGCTATGATGTGCTATGGTGAGCTAACGCAGTTCCGCATTCTGGTGCATGTGCTGGAGGAGGGTAAGATTCCTACTTTTGCAGGGTGTACTCCTTACTGCCCTTATTTCTCTTACAATGAAAGAAGAAAATTAGGGTAAAAAAATGATAGGGTAAAAATTCAGTCTGTCAGACTACTATTATAGCAGATGGACATGGTTAACACTGTAACAGACATAGCACGTGTTAGACTTAATAGCTAAAAATGTTAAGACACCTTCTTTCTGCCTTGCCACTTTTATCACAAAAGCATCTACACAATGAATGTGTTATATTAAGTTCCAACCAGATCAAATAGCAACATTAACAGTCAATATAAAACAAAATGTGATGTAGAAGGTTTTATTGCTTCCAAGATAGCATGATAGCTACATTTATCACCAAAAAAGGAAAGAAAAAGGAAGAAAGAAAAAGGAAGAAAGAAAAAGGAAAAGGAAGAAAGAAAAGGGAAGAAAAAAGAAAAGGGAAGAAAAAAGAAAAGGGAA
>VXAL01010220.1:439079-476433 GCA_013399475.1 Chauna torquata | reverse complement strand
AAAGAAAAAGGACAAAGGAAGAAAAAAAGAGAAAAAGGACAAAGGAAGAAAGAAAGAGAAAGAAAAAGGACAAAGCAAGAAAAAAAGAGAAAGGAAAAGGACAAAGGAAGAAAGAAAAAGGAAAAAGGAAGAAAGAAAAAGATTGCTACTTCCCTATTTATAAGCCCATTGCTAAAACCAAGAAAATTCCTGATCACTTTTAAGGCAGTTTCAGATATTCACACGTCAACCTCCATTATCCTGTTTCTTATGCTGTAGGAAATTCCACTTACAGCATTGACTTCCTGCTGTGGAAAATAGACAGTGGTAATGTCTTAGAGTTAGAATTGGTCCTGATCTGCCTTGTTCTCCAGTTCTCGGCTGTGTTAGTTTGATTACCCAGAAATTATCTGTGCAGTCTTTTTCCTCCTTTCTTTCCCCAGCATTTCCCCTCTGTTAAACGAAAACAAGTTTTTTGCAAGCCAGAGTAAAGGTGGGATTTAAAGCAGTTGATGCTGCTCAGACTGAAAATCTCTCTCAGTCTAAAAGCTGTAGTAGGCACAGGGAATCCCAAAACTGCTGGGAAAATCATTGGTTTCTGCCATTGAGAAGTACTGCAATGCTCATTTTCAGAGCTTTAAGGTGCAGGAGTAACGCCTGCATTGTCTGAGCCACGGGAAAGCAGCTGTTTCTCACAACTTAATCCAAAATGCAGCCACGTGTGCTAGATTGGGACTGCTGCTGCTGCAAGTCAAAATGCCTGGTAGGACCTGCCCATCTTTCTGACTGTCTTCTGACAGTTTCCAGAGGTAACACATAGCTGATACACTGGTGGAAAGCTTCTGCTGGTTAAGGACGTGGCAATGTCCTTCAATGGACTACTTGGGGGACAGGATTTTTAATCCTTGGAGGACACATGGCTGTCTGAAGCATATTGAATTCACACAGGTGGTTTTAGGTCTTGTGTTTCACCTCCTCTTCTCATTCTCACTGTGCGTGATGATGGGTATTTGTTGCTCATGTCTGGCAGCCGTAGGAAACAGAGGAAAGGAGATGATCCCTACAGTACTGGCAGCAGTGTGTGCTTTTTGCTATGTTTCACACATTTGAAATGTTATCAGGGATATTATCTTAAGACAATACAACATCATGGGCAGCTGATCCCTTTATCACTTTGACTGTTGAGAAGAGGTTCAGAGCCTAAAATGGCAAATGTTTTCTTTCCTCGAGAATAATTGCTTTATGGGTTTTACATTCCCACCCCAATGGTATGGGGTGCGAATGCCATAGCTCCTTACCTTAGCTCCGGAATGACTATGTCGTTGTTTTTTTAATGAGTATTTTGCAACTCCTTTCCTCCTCTGCCCACACTCCCAAGTGAGGGCACTTCCACGCGAGGAGGAGATGTCATGCTCATCCATTCCCACTCTCCTTTTCAGTTTCTTTTTCAGCTGATGTGCTTGCCAGGAGCTCATTCCAAGGGCAGAGCTTTCCAGTCCGGGCTGCGTTCTTGTTTATTCAGATTATTTTGCTGAGAGAAATGCCCTGCTGTGATACCAAAGGAGAAGAAAACAAGGTGGGAGATTTGATTAATGAGCTGCCTGTTGATGTGGGGATGTGCAGGCAGATGAGTCACAAGAGCTAAACCGGGGTGCTGAGAGGGCTTCTCAAAGCATGAGGATATTTGCATGTTTTATTCTCTAGACTGGCATCTTACTTTAAGCTCTTGGATGCAGCTCATTAATATTGAAACTGGGAGGCTTTGCCATTTTTCAGATTACATGGGTAGAAATTAGCCATTAGAGTGCAGTCCTGTTTTTTGTTATTAACTTTGTGTCAAAATTTCTCTGTTCATTATCTGTGGAAAACACAAAACAATCAACATCCTTTTTACTGGAAGTACTGTTGAAGGTCCTTGCTTTCTTCAAGCTGTTGCTTTCTGATGTTCCCCCAATTGCCCCTACAGCTTGCTATCTCCTTTCCCTACCATGCTTTGGAGAGACTGACTGAGGATGGCATTAAGTTTGAGGGTTTTGTTTTGTATCATCTCTGAGAGCACTCCTGAATACTTACCAAGACTCATTCAGTGCAAGTAAACGATACATAACTTTAGTAATCTAGTAGTTGTGTTTATAGTCACACTAGAGGCTTAGCACATCTATCCTTCAGTAACAGAAGTGGTAGCAAACAAGGCAAACACATTAAACCAGCTTCCCTGGTTTAGCCCTACCAAGATACAAAAGTTTGTTAGTGGCAATGGATAACTCTTTGAGGCCCAAAGTACCCTGCCCTGCTGGTGCTGCCCTACAGAACAGGCAACGGTTCGCACCTTCAGAAAGCGAGTGGTGGAGACAGTGCACTCATCCAGACCACTCTCCTTGTTTGATCCCAGAGGAAATAAAGCTATGTTTGCAAGTCAAGGGTGATGCACTGCTTACATTTTTTCCTGCACCCTTTGATTCTCATGGGAAGAGAACTTAACACGTTAANGTGAAGCCCTTTTCACATCCTGAGGCATCATACAGGTATTACGCACATTCAAGAATCCAAAAGACAACAAAACCCATCCCACTCCCAAACTTTCTTCTTCTCGCTCCCCTGTCACCAGCTGGAAATAGGCAGATCGCTAGCTTTGACGTCTAGGTGGTTGAAAAATATCCATCTCTGCAAATACAGGCAGGGACAGATCATCATTGCAATAGACAGACATTCACTCCCACACCAGACAAATTCATACTGTGATCACTTTAGTGCTGGATAATGAGAATCTTACCAGGAAATAGACTTAGTGATGAACAAGGCAGAAACGCACTGAGGGAAAGTCTAATTGACCTAAAGGATATTTTTTACTGCCAAATAAGAAGTGAGCTAACAAAAAACCCTCACGAGGAATCCGTGTTTCTTGTCCTGGGGTCCCAGGGGTGTCCTGTGCATGGATGGCTGGGTGCTGGGAGCCAGGGGCAGCGCACACACCCTGAGGAATCACAGTGGTGAATCTTTCTTCCTCCAGTTATTCATGATCACGTGCCACTGCTAGGCAGTACCTGGAGAAGAAGTGTACACAGAGAGATGCTCACACAAAAAGTGTAACTTTTGTGGTTTGGACAGCCCCACCACAAGAAGGTTTATGGTTTATTTCAAGGTTTCTCAAGAAACATGGGGTGTACACACAGTTGAGCCACCTATAAAGGAAGGGCAGAGAAGTCTCTCTAACACCTTGCCCTCACTCCTGCTCTTTCTGTCCCCACCCTTTCAAGCCACCTGCTCAGTCCAGAGGTGGTCCCCAAATGCTCATATAGGAAAGCCACCACAAAAGAGACTTGGAGGTGTTCCTGTGTAAGTCCCTGCAAAATGTAGGGGCTTCTTTTACCCTGCCCTCTGCACTAAGCCTGTAACAAGCACACGTGAGTAGCCTAGACCATAGATCAGCCTAGCAGTCTCATGGGGTTTTGTCTCTTTACTTATAGCATCCTATTTTGCATTTTCATCCTAATGGCAAGTGAGAAAAGCAAGTATAAGGAATTTTTGCTTTCAAGCAAATATATCATCTCTTTATGAAATCAAACCATATCTTTCGTAGATCTCGTCCTCCTTCATTTAAACAACAGACAGCTACCAGGGACACCATTACTGCTGTCAGTAATTGTAAAAAAAGCTTGAATAGTATAACACAAATTGGCTCCCAAGAGTCACAGGGACTAAATGTAATGGTCAATCAACTCTAATTTTCCTAAAAAGTGGTTGGCATGAAATGCATTAGAGGAGGGAGTTAAAAATTCTGCATCACACAGCTATTTGCTTGAACTGCTCTGCCAATGGACAATTTTTTCCTAGGTATATGCTCTGAAATGCAACAGTTCCCTTCCCTTCCTGTTAGTCTCTTGGATAGGGAGGGGATGTCTATATTGGAAAAGTTCTGATAATTCTTTCAATAAAAATAAATGCTTTTTTTTTAGTCATGCTAAACTTCTCAAAATGTCTTGGGGCAATGAGTTCCATCAGTCACTACATGAATGTCTATCTCCTTTAAAACATGGCAAACAAACCCCACGTCCATTTTTGTGTTTCTAAGAATGGGCAAGCCTAGCTTACTTCCTTTATTTCCTTCTTTATTCTGCTCGGTTGCATGTTTTATTTCAGTCGTCTCTTCTCTAAAGTACTGGGACGAATCTTCTCCGTCACTTGGGGCAGCTGTCCCTAGCCCTGCACGCCCACGCAAGGGCCATTTGCCGGCTGGCCTGAAGCCACCCTCCAGCTGTAGGATGCGTTCCCATCTCCTTGAACATACAGCAATTGCTTTAAAATAAGAGGCTTGCATTTGCTTGCTTCAAAGGAGCAATTTCTTGGCTGCCTCGTTTCTAACTCTGTTGCCAGCCTGACATTTGAAAAGAGACGAATCACTTCACTTTAATTGTGGCTTTTTTGCGGTGAGTAATAGATAGGTTATTTTGTAAAATAGCACGGAAGACCATAAAGCTTTAGAAAAAGTTTTCCTATTTATTGCAGAACACCTTGTTTTCCTGTTAGTGCAAAGACTAAAAGACACAAAGACACTCTTTCCCTATAATCAGGTTACAGCATCACAATATGGCTCTCTTTATGGGGGTCATTAGGTCTTTTATTTGGGGAAGAGAGTTCTTTCCATAGCTTTGGTGAATTAACTCTTTTGTCTGTAACAGAAGGTTCTTCCCTCAAGCAAGCATTTTTTAGACTCTACAAAGCAATCTCAACTGCCTGGAACTTGCATATTTATTTTACTCCCTTTGTTTGCAAAAAAAAAACAACTTATTTTTTCTGAGGAAAACACTACACAAACTTCACGCTTCCTCATGTGTCTTCTCCTTAGATACTGGTCTGATGTTCATATGCTATTAGCCCTTGGAAAAAAAGAAAACTTTGAATAGCTACTAAAATACTCAAACAGTGTAAAACTGTACAGGAAGGCCATCAATGAAAACTCTCTGGTGTTCATTACCTAACCTAAATTCTGCAGGGCAAAGGGAATGCTTTTCAAAGTAAAAACTTGTCTTCATTCAGTAGAGTGGAGTATGTACTGGCTAATATTTCAGGGGTTTGTTTCTGATTTACAACTTCTTTCCACAACCTTATCTTCTATCAGAGCACAGCAGCTGCTGGCTGCACTCTGCAGTTGGACTTAATGGAAATGGACATATGTACATGTACACGTATATGTGTACGTTAGAAAAGCCATTTGCTACAGCTTTCCATTGGGGAAATATGCAACAGAAAGTTGCTGTGGCCAGGCTCATATTCACTAGCTTTTTATATCCGAAGAACTCCTCTACAAAAAGCATTGAAATGAAAAATGTTAGAGTTCTTCTGGGCTAAGATTTTCATGTCTGCCACAATTAACACTATGGAAATAACAACTCTCCACGCTTTTTATCTTGGGGCTCATTTGCTGCTGAAACCTTGTAGCCAAATTAATCAACTCCTTTCCAAAAAGAGGGGAAAAAACAATATGATTAAGCCGACAGATGAGTTGTTTTGAAATAGCTGCGGTGACCTTGGACCAGGCAGCAGGCTCCAGTAGGGAAACGATAGAATCACCTTGCTAGCGCATGACTCTATGACAATTAACAGGTTTTAACACTGCCCCAGATGTTATCTACAATGGGAATAATGTCTCGTTGTATTATACCCAGAGGGTATAAAACTAACTCATGCCATTGATGTATTCTCACTGCACTGAATGGGAAGAGATCCAAGCCGTTCAATTCTTTGCCTGCGCTCTGCTGTTGCAGCATTGGTAGGCAAACCCAGGTGGCCTCAGAAGCTGAGGAGACCAGGTGCCTGGTGGGAGGTGGGCGAGGACAGTAGTCACCCAGTCACACCGCTGGCCCCCACAACTGACTGTAAAAAAGGTTTGAAGAGCAAGCCAAGCAGCACCGACTGGGGAAAGGTCCTGGTGTGAATGCACATCAGCTGGTTCACATCCTGGAAATTTTGGGGCAGGAGAGCCAGGTGAGCTCTCTGCCCATCTGGGCACTGAAGCCAGCTCTCCATTGCACATCTCCCTTTACAGTAATAGACCCAGTCATACTTTTAAAGAGGAAATGCAAGAATCATTTCTAGGGAATGCCACTCTCCTGATTCCCCTCCTTTTCCCCTCTGTCCAGCAGGAAATCCTACTGCTGTCCTCCTATGCCCATAGTGTTTTATCTGCCAGCCCTCACCTGCTCCAAAAGATACCAAACGCTCTCACTGCTGTGAAAGGCTAGATTTGGATTGCAGAGGGCAACCAAAAATCTACCAGCTCCTATTATATCCATTACATTATTCTGTAGATAGTAAAAAAAGGGCTAAATATGTCCAAAAGAAAATGAAAAGGACAAATTGAAGAAACTACCTAGTTGTTTAAGTATTGTTTTTAAGCAATAGATTTTTTGGTTTTAAACAGGCACTCCTAAGTGTTTTCCACAAAACCAAAGTAAGACAATGGCATCTAAATAAAAGCTGAAACTTCCAGCATTTCAGTCATAGAAATAAGTAAGAAAAGCCCAGCTGATGATGGCACACTACCACGCATGGGGATCCCACCGACTACGGCGCGAGTGATCTGGACGAGCAGCCTGGAGGGATGACACCTTCAACCACCAGGCTGGGCAAGTGAAGTGTGTGCAACCCTCACTACTTCTTCAGGTCACTTGGAGTTTATCTGGCTCTGCCTTTTTAGATTTTTATTTTATTATTTTATTTTGGTCAGACTTTTTTCAATGTAGCTTTAGAAGTCATTTGCCGTTCCCTGTCCATATCAAAATAATTATGGGTATTAGAAGAACAAGGATAATTGGAATCTACAGACTCCTCTCTTTTTGCTGCCAGTACTTGGCACAAGTGAAATCTGTCCTTTCTTTCCCTCCCTCTCACCCTTTTTTCTGTATACTTATCTAATGCATTAGAAAAAAAACCTGAAATTTTAGTAATACTTTGAAAAAATGAAAAATAGTACAAATAATATATTTTTTTAAAATTATTCCTCAGACATCATGAAATTCCAATTTTTTTTTAACCATATGAAAAGTATTGGCTGCTACTCAGTACTACACTCAATTTTGTTACCACAAGCAGAAATGATTTGTCTTCCTTGAAGCCAGTCTAATTCTCCTTGTGCTTTATAAAGTCTCCTTCCTCCAGGAAATTAATCTTTGTTCTACTTGAGGAAATTTTCTCCTCCCCAGATTACACTGAAAAAACTTAGCGGTTTCTAGAGAATTTAGAGCTCCTCTTGCTGCACTTCAACTTGAATTCCAGCTTTTCTGTGGGCCCTTTCCTTTCCTTTCCTTTCCTTTCCTTTCCTTTCCTTTCCTTTCCTTTCCTTTCCTTTCCTTTCCTTTCCTTTCCTTTCCTTTCCTTTCCTTTCCTCCAATGTCTTTCTTTGTGTGTGTTTTGTTTTGTTTTGTTTTTCTTTAACTTGTTCATTTGAAGTCTTATAAATATGCTTTTAATGAATGTCAGGAGAGCATTTTGGACATTTCTCTTCACCTTCAATTTCAAATACTTTCAATATAGATCTTACTATTTCCTCTGTTCTTCCAGACTGGTGAGCTATTTCCATTTGAGCATCTTGTTCCATTTGGTTTATTTCCCACATACTTGAATTTGCTAAACAGTTTGCACAGCCTTTTCTTAATTAGCAGCTTCTGGTCCAAGCAGCCATATAATTTAATTTATTATTCCTTATACTTCAGAGCTTATGTTCCTGCCTTTGTGTGACATCTGAGATGAGACTCTGCTGCCCACCTCCAAAGCTGGGGAAAGGATGCTGCCAGAATGGTGTTAGGAGAAGTAACAACAGGAACACATAGAAATTACAGCTGAAGCTGGGATTTGTTGTAGGTGCTGTTCACCATCTCCAAGATATCTTCCATGAAAAGATATGCAGACAAACTAGATGAGGTTGCAGGTAAGAAGAAGTGATGTGATTCAGGCTTTATTATTATCTCTGTGAGGAAGAAGACGACATTTCCAGGCTCCTAATTTTGTACCCAATCTTTTGATCATGCTTCCTCCAATAATGGGCTTTGCTAGCAAACAGTATTAATTATTATGTCATAAACTGAACAACCCAAAGAAAACAGATCAAATCAATACTGGCAGCAGAAAATAAACAAGAAAGCCATGGCAACGTAACTGAAAAAGTAGTGGGCTGCTCTTCAAAAGTCCTTTAAAACCAATATTACCACTTTGTGCTCATTCAGTAACCTTTTAAAGAACAACCTCTTTTGCCAAACATTATTTTGGCAGGAAAACTTAGGGAATAAGTTAATAAATCTAGCAACATCTAAAAGTCTTTTGAAGAGTATTTGCTTCCACTTGTGTCTCCGCCTTACTCCACTCTCAATTTACAGTCTTGACTTTTGTTTGTTTCACACAATAAATAATAGGGTTAATCGGTAGCATGCTATTAGTCAGACCTTGATGCAGTATCAGGCTCATGTGAGAGACTGACTCAAATGTCTGCTGGATGGAGAATGACCGGCTTGATTCCTGGAAGCCCATCAAACCCCGTGTATGTGTCCACTCCACGGTGTGCACGCATCTGCCAGTGGAGAAGCCGGCAGCGCATGCTGCAGCGGGGCCATGAGGACGCACTGCAGAAATAAAGCTATACGCTGATCTCTTCTTCCCCCTCTTTAACATGATAGCAACTGTAGCGGCTTTTCATCCATGAAGACGTACATGTATCATTCACTTATAGCGCTTTTGATATATCAGAGTATGTCAAACACAACCCACTGTATCGGGAGTCATCCAAGAAATTGAACTTCAGGGTGTAACCAAGCATGAAATAAATCAGCCAACACCAAGAGTTTGCACAACTACCAGTACAGAGACAAGGAGCCTTCCTCCTCTGACTTCTAGACTTTGAGCGAACTCCAGACCACCATCTTTTCGATTCATAAACCCACTGATCTTCATGATGTTTAAAAATGCAACTGCTGATACTAAGATGTACTGCTAGCCATAATACAGTACATAATAGCTGTTTCTCCTAAACATAACTGCTACAGCAAAATCAGCTTTAAAGCTGCCTTTGGACTTAAAAATATTTGGCCTAAGTTTGCACTGATGTCAGTGAAAAATCCACGAATGAGGTCTGTTAGCGAAAGACGACGGCGAGGCAATGTTTATTGGGGTAATAACCGGTTATAAAAGCCAGGCTGCGGGTGGAGATTGCCAGACCTGAGCCTGGTGGAGAGGGATGACAGAGAGGAATTGCCTGCCTGGCTCATCCCATGTGTCATTTTAACACCAATATCAATGAACAGCCCTGAGCTGAGCAGGATTGCTCCCACCTTGCTTCTGGTTTATGGCTCTTGCTTTTTAAGCCCTGCAATTTCACACCGAAGTTGTTTGAAGATAGAAGTCATCTCAAGCTTAGTAGGTCCTCTTTCCACAGTCCCAGTTCTTCTTGAAGCTTGGTTAGAACGCAGAAGAAGGAATATATTCTACTTCTTAACTTGAAAAACATCAAGCCAAAGGGAAATTAACACTTTTTCCTTCACAGTTGCTGTCTTCTTTCTCAGTGAGACAGTTTTACTGTTCCAGTCCATTGGGTTTGCTATATTTACCTGTTTCCTCAGACTCATTCATTATCACAAGTAACCTCAGATTTACACCTCGATGATCACAAAACAAGCTGTCAGAATACCTGGGGAAAATGAATGCTCTGGAATTACAGTGCTTCTGGTGAAATCTTTGCTGGGACTGTATTTACTATTTTGTGGGGGCAAGGAACTGGAAAAAGCAAACAACTCGTATAAATCTTTATTTACCTATCCATCACCTGAGTTTTTAACAAAAATAAAATGATGATCGTACTTCATGGTGGTGAACCAATTCTTCAGCTGATGCTAATAGTCATAGATTCTGACTTCTGTACAGCTTCATGAACAACTAATGTAAATATCAAAATCAAATGGTGTGGTAGACCGCTTGTGAGATCACATTTTTGTGCTGACTTAAATTCATCTGTACTATATTTGACCTTAGTTGAAACACCAAGGAAGAAGGAAATTCACCACCACGAGATCAAAACATCTGCTCTGTAATATACCCTACCACTATGCATTTTTCTGTGCTATTGACCTTTATATATCAGGCTTACTCTTTTTTTTTTTTTTCTCTTCTTCTTTTCTTCTTCTTCTTCTTCTTCTTCTTCTTCTTCTTCTTCTTCTTCTTCTTCTTCTTCTTCTTCTTCTTCTTCTTCCTCTTCCTCTTCTTCTTCTTCTTCTTCTTCCTCTTCTTCTTCTTCTTTCTTCCTCTTCTTCTTCTTCTTCCTATTCTTCCTCCTCTTCTTCTTCCTCTTCTTCCTCTTCTTCTTCTTTATGAAAGTGTAGAAGTAAACATTTCTTTCTCAGGCCCAGGACAGCTGATTTTCCTTTTCTGGGGGAACTGCAGAATTTGGTGACCTGAATTATGACTGAGTAGCTACAAAGAAGACAATTTCTAATAGTGGCTTCTTCATTATATTGTCTTCTGCAGCATGAATACAAGATCCATAACTTCTATTACAATAACAGATATGTTTGTTGATATGCAACAAAAGAATACCCTTAGCCTGGAAATAGTACATTTGTTAGCAACTCTGCAAAATATTACACTGACTGCAGACAAATACTTAATATTTTGTCTATGATTTGCAAAACAAAGCAGTTGTGTTAAAATAAGAACTGTATTTGGATACTTTTTGTTTTATTTACATGTTCTGTCAATATTTAGAGCCACGTACTTCTAAAAATAAAGAAGAGAAACAAACTAGAAAGAAGCTGGCCAATAATTTCCCAGAGTTCATCTTTAAAATCAGCTTCCTGCAACTAGGTGACAAATAATTTATTGTCTGACTGGATTATGCAGATGTTGAAAATATCATGAGGTTTTTTTGTTTCCACAAAGTCCTGCGAGGCTGCTTGGGCTCGCCTCCGCAGTACTGGGATTTATCCAGCACGGCTTTCTTGGCCTCTTTGATGTTCATATGCTCTGGTGGGCTTCCCGGGATTTGCTCCTTCCTGATTAGAAAAAAATAAGTACTTTCCCAAGCCCATCAATTCCTGGCACTACTCTGCGCCCTGAGTCACAGGAGGCTAATTGAATCAATGTTGTTCTATTCCCTCCATCCCGCGACCTGCCCCCTGCCCTGGCAGCCAGCACCGACATCAGGGAATTGTGGCTGAGAGCAGCTGATGGGCTGGATATGTATAGGAAGGAAAAAAAAAAAAAAAGGATGCTGTGTAAGGAGTGATACAGTGACAGGTAGGGGACATTTGAGCAAACATTTACTGCAAAGGATGGAATAATGCACATTTATAGAGATGTTGTTTGAGATGTTTTTTCAGGTTAAGACAGATTTCACACCTCCCTGTTCACATTTCCAGATATTCTCTGCCACCTATGACTGAGCTTACTGTATCTCCTATACCTTGTCCTGTCCCCCCTTGGTTTGAACTAGAGAGCAGGCTCAACCATGCCCCACAGCAGCGACTGCTAGATAATTCTCCCAGAAAGAGGAGCTCTGGCACTGCGCGAGCCGCTTTTCCCTGCTCCTGTGGTAGCTGTTACACTCCTCAAAGGAGAAAAGAAAGTTCCCTGGCCTGGAAACTAAGCTGTGCTGAGTCCTCGAGACAGGGATCAGACCACAAGTGGAGACCTGCCAGACAGTGCAGCAGCCACGAGGGCAGGAAGTCATGTTCCTGCTTGCAGGCTCCCCTTTCAGAGGGGAAGCAGATCTTGCAACACCTTTGATTGCAGTTTCTGAAGTTTACAGGGGAGCCAAAACATGTGAATAATGTAAAACAGCAAGAGGAGCTGAATCTTAAGGTTTAGTGCGGGGTTTGCAAGGGACTTGTGTGTCTGGAAGGCAAACAACTTAGGAAGTGTTTTGCTGGAACATAAAATTTCAGCACATCTCCTTCTTCTAGGAGGCCTGACTGCAGCGTGCAGGTAATAGGACAATTTCTCTTTACCGAAAGTGCAGAGGAGCAAAACATGCCAGCTGCGACTATCTGAAGAAAAGCCCTATTGATTTACACTCAAACGCAGCTGTCACTCGCCGGCTGTAGCCAGTAAAGCCAAGGCAATAGGACGCGGTACTAAAACACTGCAGGGCGCTTGCACTTCTATGTGCTTGCAAAGCACCTCGCTCTGCTACAGACCCAAGTGGATAATGTGAGGCTGTAGGAAGAAAGCACACCCCAGCATCTCCCCCTACCCAGCCACGCTCACTGAAGATGCAGGGGCTCCATTTTCTGCAGGAAAGGGGGCACTGAGCTCCCCACTGCAGGCAGAGCAAGGGCACTGGGTGGCACGGTGGGATCAGATGTGGAAAGAGGTGGAAAAAAGGCACCACCGAGTGCAGGCTGTGCTTTAGCAAGCTCCTGGCAACAAGGGGCAACATTCAGGCTCCTGAAGGCGTGGGAAAGGACGGGTGTACCCACGTGGCTACGCTTTGGGTGTGATGTAGATGCTCCAGCTCGCACATCCCAGCTCAGCGACGGCTGGAAAGCAAGCCCATGGAATAGCTGAACGAGTACATGATGTCCAACTGCTGATGTGCTGCTCTGCTGTATTTTACTTGGGATGGGATATGTGGTTTCTACATACAATTCTGGGTGTTCCCAAGCCCTCTGAAACACCTCAGAGTGTGGAGTAGCATGTACCAATAGTAAAAGGGAATATTTCCTGAGTGCTAACTTTCAATTCAGTATAAAACAAACACTTCTTTCTTCAGTATTTCTCTCCGCTCCTTTCTTGAAGTTGGTTTATATCTCCCTCCTTTTTTGCTCCAGTTTCAGTCTGCATGCCATGTTCCTTGCCAAGCCAGCCTAATGCCCACATGAGCCCCATTAAGCTGTGTGCTGCTGTGTAGGCAGAAGTACATGTTTTTCTGGGCTGAGCTTTATTTGCCAAACCTGGGCCTGTTTTCACAGATAATGTCTGCTTTTTTGTCTCTTTCTCCTTCTGTCTTTTGTTCCACATGTGGTCTTTTCAAAATGTAATGTGACCCTCATACATCATTTTTATCAGCCTTATAAGCCCAGTATAGTATGGTTATATGTAAATTCATGTATCCAGAGGCGGTAAGAAAAACAATCTTTCAGTTCTCTGTCAGGAACCGAGGATATCTCTTTGACATTCACAGGAGAGCTTTTTTTTTTCTTTCTTTCTTTCTTTTTTTCTATCTGAAACTATTAGTTTCAACAGTGGTATATTTAGGATAAAAAATAGAAATGTCTTCTTTTCAAGATGTGATCATTCATACTTGCGTTTTTTGAAGGGCAAGATTTTGACATTCTTTTTCAGAGCCACTTTTCATTTGGAAGCCTATCTGTATGCAGTGCTATAAAACACATGAAATCAAAATACAAAACAAAATTTATTGATGAAATTAGACTTTGTTATCATTTTACTTCACAAAATACATGGAAGTTCTAGTCTGTTCTTCTCACTAGTAATGGATATTCTGGAGAAATGCAGAAAGTATCCTTTTGGAGTAGTATTCACCATAGTCACATTTGCAGCATTGTGTCTGCATGCTAGAGAATCATTGTCGACAAGGTCTCTGTAAACTGCCCTTGGCCATTGAATCAGCACACAGCTTTGCAGCAGTAGCCACTGACGCTTTAATTTTGGAGATGAATTTTGTAAGAAGGGCATTTGTTTTGTTAAGGGCCCCCTGAGAATGATGGGGAAGTTTTACTCAGGGGGAATTTTTCTCCCTCAGTGTGCTGTGAGGAAGCACCGCAGGAGGTGACACCCTGGGGAAGGGTCCCCCACCGCTGGCAGCAATACGGTGCTGTGCAGGGGGAAGTTCAGGTCTAAGTGTCACAAAAGCACCCGTGGTGCTCATGGGGCTATGAGGTTTCAGTTGGTTATGTTATACTCCGGTCTACTCCTGTCTATTGATACTCCCTGATAGCATCTGGGATTTCTGAGCTCTGCAGGGACTTTTGTAAATGAAGTCGCCTCAACAATGTTTGTCCTAGACTGAGTGCGCTGAGGCAGACAGCTGATAAGGGACCTACAAGCCTGACATCAATACACAGTTGCTCTGTCATAACAATACGACAGCTACCTCAGCCTCCAGGTTACAACTTCTCAGAAATGAGGAATGCTCATTAATGTGGAAGATAATTGGAAGTGGTTTCCTAGAAAGGAAAGCCACTGCAGGCAGCTGCAACGCAGAGGGCAGGCATTTACAATGGTGGCATTGTTTAAGAAGCCATTGACGTCTGCAAACAAAAATCTGTTTAAATCTAAGAGAAATTATCACAAATCCGTTGCCCTCCTGCTCCGAACAGTTGACAGAGATTCAGCAAAGCTACCTACCTGTACATGTAAAACAGGGTTACGTTTCTAAAGGTGCTCGTATGAATGCCACAGGTTTCCTTTTAGATATTTTCTCCTCTACCAATAGCAAATATCAGAAGTTATGCAAGGCCAGGGCAGTAGAAATGTTTTTTGGCAATGACTGTGTTGCAGAATGCCCTACTATCTTTCACTTTGAAATATTTATATTTAGGTTTAAATTAAAATGTTTCTTTGAAATCTCATCATCATCATATGTCTCTCAGATCCTTAAAATTTTATAGGCATAAGATGAAGACATCTATTTAAAGAACATATACCTAGCGCTGAATAAGAACTGTCTGACATACAGACAAGTCTCTCATATACAGACACACAGATAGGTAATCCTTACTCAAGAGCTCTTCATTTTAAATCTAAAAAGAGAGTCTGAAAGACCTGCAAGCCAAGCAACAATATCTCAGAGCCATCATTTTTATTAGTAATTATTCTTTCCAATGCAACAGCAGAGATCGCAGCCATGTTCTTTGGGCTGTACCCTGCACTTGCTTAACGGCTAATGTAATTCTTCCTGTGGACTTTTACACTGCCCAGTATTTTAAATCTTCTATTGTGTGGAAGGCAGAAAATAATTTACATTTCATTACTGGAAACCTTTGTGGCCTAATCTGTGACAGACATAACCCGTTATTGCATGTCCTGCATTCAGACAGGTTGGAAGAATCAGGGAACTTGTGAAGGTATATGAATTCTCGGCCCTTTTGTGTCACAGCCCAGGTCAGTGCTGACCAGTAATTAGCACCTCTGAGGGAACTTTTCGCCAAGAAAGCAATTACAGGGACAGCAGCTCAACCGTCCCTCTCTGATGGGCCTCTCCAGAACCTGGAGAAAACAAGTTTGGGAGGCCACGCGTTGACTTTTTCAATGACATAACTTAAGTCGTATGCCACCTGTGAACACACAGACCATCCAGAGCAAGGCAGCCCTTTTACCACTGAATTCATTTCCTCCATTGTTCTTGCTGATTTAGTAACGTAATATTCTTGCCTTATTTCTCACCTCATGCCCATGAAGTTTCCATCAAAATCAAAATTTGCTCATGATTTTTGTATGAATGCTAATGAAATTCCTTGCTAAGAAATATCAAGGCAAATAAAATATTTTCACATGCAGAGGACCCCCATTGTGAGTAGAGCTAGAGTTATAACATCAGTATATCTAACTAAATACACAGAGTGTACATTTACGTAGGTCTACTTCATGTTCTTTTAGTTAAGGTGAAGCTGATTTTTCTTACCAAATGAAAAAAAAAATAAAGGGAATTTTAAAATAGACCCAAATATGTGTATATTTTTTCCAATTTTTATTTCCCTTTTTCTCTCTCTCTTCGAGAGTCCCTTCCCTTTCTCCTGCCCTTTCTCTGTAATGCACACATACAGGCTTGCACACGCATACATTATGGCCAAAAATGAAAGGAAAGAAGTAAAAGTAAATTGCTGCATGTTTCAAATTGCAAAGTGAAGACAATTTAGTGTTTTTGTGGAACCACCGTCATTTTTAGTTTTAACATTATGATATTTTTTTAGGTAAGACCATGTTTCCTTGCCATCAAGAAATTATATAGATGGAAGAAAATATTTGATAGCCCCTGGTTGTATATCAATAGCTCTAGTATGCTTAACACTTGATGACACAGAGAGGTAGAAGTGAGGCGCATGTTGTTTTCTTTTTATGCCAGAGCTATAAATATGCACAAATATGAAAAGAAAATGTATGATGGTATTCTTCCATTTTTTGTCCCTGAAGATTTTTCAATGACTGTTCTGCAATGAGAAACAAAACAACAACAACAACAAAAGAGAAAATGAAAAAAAAAAAAAAAAAGAAATGCTTTAATTCCATCCTTTACTTTTAATCCAGTCCTTGTGACACAGAATAAATTATTTAAAGAAGTTTCTATCTAAGATGCCACTTTTTGGTTCTTAGATGGAGAGTTGTGCTGCCTGTGCTGAACAGAGGCGACATTTCCCTCTGCAGTTATTGGAGCATGTGCCATGTCACTGCCTTGCAAAGCCAGCCTGAACAGTGAAACCTAGTTCAAGGATGACTAGATCTTTCCAGATGTCTGGGCAAAAAAAAATATGTATATATGTATATACACACATATACATATACATGTGTATATATATTTGCATTCTTTCAGCTTTGGTTTTGTTAATTATGGAGTTTTATGGGCTGCTGAAGACAAATTATGCTCCCCTTTATGAAAAAACAAGGGGAAAAATAGGAATTCTCTCCCATTGATTGCCCTGACGAATCCATTGGAAAGGTCCCAGAAAAGGACACCTTACCCAGGCTCTCACCAGCTGAGCGGTGGGTACAAGGCTTTCCTCCACTGCTGAGCCTTGCCTACCTGCCACCTTGAGCACAACATTTCACTGTGAGACTACTTCATCTAATTAGGATTAGTTAGGAAGGAATCAAGCTATAAAAGCAATGACATGAAAGTGACTCAGATGCCTTCCACCATTTTTGGTCCCGTAGTAATGCCAATGGGAGTCAAAAGCTCAAGAAGCTAGGAAAGCTTCTTGAACATAGAGGTTCAAATGTAAGACTGATTCCTCAGTATTCTATCAACTCTCCCAGGAAAACTTCAGATTTTATCTTATTTTTTCCTTCTCTGGGAGTGTTGATGGGTACAAAAAAGAATGATTATTGTGAGGCTAATGCTGTACCAGGAAACACTGAGCATAAGTTTCTCAGCAAATCTGGATATTAAAGCACCTCCTATCTTTGCTATTTCAGCCTTCTTTACCTTGACAGCTGAGACAGTCTTCTCCCCTGCCAGATTTGTAACATACACCTCAGCTAACTGTACATTATTGAAGTGTTCTCTGGATAAACACAGGCTACTGCAGTCTCCGGCTGTACAAAAGACAATACAGAGCTGTAACTGTTGTGACAGTAGCCAACTTCTTTCATTTCAATTTCTGACTCCTGTCTGAACCCAGAGGAAACTGTAAATTTTGATAGGGTTAAGTCTAGGATCCAGGAGTGTAACCATGCAAGATATCCCATATTTATTGATGGCTTTTACCCATTTTCACTGGCCAAAAATAAATATAATCTTGACAGTACAATATTATTGCACTCTTCAATGAGAACAGATAATTTCTTAAATCACCTCTTAGTCACAAGAAAGGAGGTGAGGATGTGCAGCCCAGTAACTTATATGGTATCTGTGGTGGAAGGAGATGATAGGAGGAGTTCTCTAAGCTTTAGGTAGCCCACTCTTCAGCCTCAAAGTGTGACTCATCAGACTCAATGACTGAACATGATCACTGCATTTTGTTTGGCTTTTGAACAAGCAGTCAACAATGCTTTGGCACTGGAGAAATCAATGTACCTGAGTGCCAGTGACAGATGGAAGCTGCAATATCAGAACCTCTTCAGAAAAACACACACGTAGATATAGCTGGATCTCCTACGGGAACCGTGAGGAGAAAGGAATAAGAGAATAAATACAAATAAGCTCATACCAGTCTCTGTCTGCAAGACAGATAAAAATGGCTGAATTTTATTGTTATGTATCAGTAACTCATCATGGACCATGGGGAAAACATTGCAGGAGAAACATAGCTGAAGGTGTCAGTTGATACGAACAGCTCAGAGAGTCAGGGCAACTCTACAAAAGCTTGATCTCATCTGAAGATAATTCTTTCCTTCAGCCCCCCTGCTAGGCAGGTGGAGCAGTACACACTGCTTTGTGTACTCCAGGCTGTATCTCTCTTCTATGTATGACATATGAGCTAAGGTGCAGCACATTTTGTCTGGTATTTGCTTCAGAGTTAAACAAGCTGCTTTTTTATTAACTGTCATAGAAATTTAATACTGACTGGTTTACTGATTTACAAATACATTTAGGTAATTACAAGAACCTACTGGACACATGCACAAGGTGAAATCTTGGGAACTTTTCCATTAATTTAAATAAAGCCAAGACTGGCCTCAATTCAGAAGAAAAAGGATAAACATTTTATCTTTGTAAGCATATCTCTCTTTTGAAACCTTTCCTCTAACTCATAGTATTTCACATATGAATATGTACAAAATTTTATGGCAAGCCCTTGGCTTGTTTAATTATATCTACATTTTTTAACTTGCAATAACTGGACATATGGAAATGCTTGGAAATGGATGAATTTGCATAAGTTCAGTGTTGTTTCAAATTTTCTTCACTTAAGAAATGATGGTATAAATATACCAGTCAAATTCATGCTCAAATCATATCTGGTATTCCACTGCATTAAAAAATGCGATACTCCCTTTCCTCTCTATTCACAGTACAGACACTGATTTGATGTTATCCTTAAAACCTTTATTACCAAATATAATGTTTTCCAGATTCTGAAGCCAGATGCTATTATCTTGAAAAGCATTTGATGCACGTAAGTGTAACAGCCAATTCTATAAACCATTTCATGGGTTCCTCTGTTGCAGTGCACCATTGACAGGATTTTGCTAATTAAGAAAATTTGTTTTGCCCAAGGAGGGAGAAAAGGTCATCAATATTAATAATGGCAAGATCTTCCTCTCATAATCTGAATCACACATTTCATAATAAGAATCATAAAATGACATGCTTTGGAAGACAAAAAAAAAGTCAGTTTGGCCAGGCATCCACTGAGCAAAGATAGATAGGCACACTTCAGGCTATATTGAGTAAAGTATTTGTTGTCTAAAGTGGGCATACGGCAGCACAAGCTTTCAGATATGATTTCAGGCTCTAAGAGGAATGATCAGAAATCTCTGCTCTAAAATACCTATTAAGGTGTAGCTAGCAGTGAGTATAACAGGGCTGTTCATTTCTGTGATGCAGCATTCCCAGGGATACTGGAATGCAAGATGAAATTTGGCTTAACAGGATTAACTGTAAATGAAAACGAAGGGAAGACACCAATGTCCAATTAGCTGACATGCAGAGGAGATAGCTGCGTAAAAGAATAAAAGTGCAGCTGTCCCACTGGCACCGAAGCTGTGCCAGGAGAAGCAAGACATACTGGCAGGGTGCTGCACTGCAGGTCTGATGTGCACAAAGCAGAGTGTCCACAGGGTATTTGATGATCACTGGCTTCTTTTTTTTTAAAAAAAAAAAAGCAGGGTTATCACATGGTATTTACATGGCTCTAAGGAAATACACCTGCTTGGAAAAAATACAGGAATCAAAATGTATCAAGGGTACCGAACATCGTCCTTACAAACATTATAGGAAAGGCATGAATAGTGTGGATGGACGATAAACAGGAGGAACCCCAGTGGAAGCAATTCATATGGTGTTTGCTTACTAGCACGAACAGATTTTGAAACATACAAAAGCCCCTTTGATAACTGAGTCGGGATCGGTTTTGTTTATTACCTTGAGACTTCTTTGTCTAGAAACAAAGGAAGGCCAGAGTGGTACCCAGACCTGCGGCTGCCTCCAGCAGGGACCAGCCACAAACACGAGCTGCCTTGCTGGAACCACCGCCAGCTGCTTCCGTGGGAAAGGGGGCAGCTTCTCTGCCTGCACACAAGCCAACCTGCAGCAACCACCGCCCAGCAAAACACCGTTTGGTTTTGCAGCATATCCCATTCATGCCACAAATTTATTTGACAAGAAGCAAGCAATGCATGCAGGTTAAAGCTGCACTTTCTAGTGAAAAAAAAGGATCCAGTTTAGTCTACAGTAAACCGTTATAATCCAAAGATGACAGGAGGATCCTAATCAAGGATTATAAACTATTGTTCAAGTAATCAGTTACGAATTATTGTTGTTTTAATATTTAGTCTTCACTCCATATATTACTATGTTTCTTCCAGAATATTGCATTTAATGGTAGTGAGAAATCTGGTGTGCATAGATCGTGCTTGCTGAAGGATTTAATTGTGCCTTATGGGGATTCCCTTCTGCCAATGCTTAGTTGGATATTGATCCATGTAACTACAGGACCTTTTTATTGTTTTTTGTTTTTGTTGTTGTTGTGTTTTTGTTTTTGTTTTTAATAATTGATCTATAGACAGATATTTGAAAGAAAACACCAGGCAAGAAGCACTTTCATCTTTCAAAATTCAGCTAGTAAAAAGCCTACTAAAAATCTGTAGGTATCTTGGACTTTGTCTTTTACTGATGGACAAAGTTGAATATTATTTCAGGAAGTGAACTGGAGCCAGAATCGTAATTTCCCTTGTAAGGTACTTGCCCAGTAGAAAATAGCAGCTGAGGATGCCCAGCCATTGGAGCAGAGGAGACAGCTCTCAGCCGTGGGACAGAAGCAACTCTCAACCGTATCTGCATAACAAACCCACCTGTGCAATATTTGGACACATCATTTAAATCACAGCTGCTGCTGAGCTTCTGGGTGCAAGTTGAAGAGCTTTTCCATGTGAGAAGAGGAAGTGGAGAGCCCCCATTTTATGTGGTGGCCAGGGAACATGCTGAGGTGCCGTGGTGGCCACCAGGTTTTTCCAGCCACAGCCTGAAATCACAACACACGTTAAGTTCACTAAAACAAAGGGTTTCCTTAGTGGTTTCTTTTTTATAATACATCCCATTATTTTTGTGGAGCACAACAGGTGCAGGGGAGGTTATTCAGCCTGGGGCAGAAAGGCCTAATCATAGGGCTGCTGTTTAGACGGCACAAACTTGATTATCCAAATGTCATGGGGACACTGAATATGTTTGCATAATTAAGGCCTTGGCTAATGGTAGTGCTTTTAAATGTAATTAATAGCTTTCTAGGGATATGATTATTTTGGAAAACAGGGAGATTGTGGTAACCAAAGTTCAGAAAACTGTGGTAGAACTAACGAAAGCTAGCATAAAATTGGTGGGGAATTATGTGAAATAGCAATTAATGAAGAAATATGAAGTTATCCATTTTTGAGAATGTTACCCAAGCATATTAGCAGAAGACTCCCACTCACATTATGTGTTAAATTTAACAGAAACTATAAAAGGAAAATTACATTTACAGAACTGAAAAAAAAAATATGCAAATGCTATATTGGCTGTATAAAGGCAACTGCCAAATGTATTTCATCATTTAATAACAGCTTTCCTTCTTTTTTATTTGGGTGGATGCCATTCTCGTTTTGTTCAAGGTTCCTTCCTATTCGTGTAGCAGGAGTAGGATACTTTCTATCTATCAGTACAATCTGCATTTTTTTAAAAAGGTACAGGCACGTGGTCACGATTCCAATGGGATTTTATTGCTTTTTTTTTTTTAACATCAAGTAGACTTAAGAACGACCGTGCAAGACACAGCCCTCTCAGAGAAGCACGACGGCACCCGCACCAGCACAGAGTGGTTCCCAGCACTGCGCTCCCGCTCCTCCCGCTAGCGGGAGGACAAGGGCAGCCCCCCGCGTGCGGCCGGAGTCAGGGGGAGCATCCCCCCGTGCTGCTCTGCAGGGGAACGCAGAAGGATGGCTTTGTGTCCAGTGCGGATTGGAAATATAGTCCAGCTTTTCATATGCCTAGATCTAGGCAGACAGCTAGAAGGAATTTACACAGATGCTCCAAGAAAATACTAAGGGTATTAGTTTTTGCAAAATCTTTAACTTTTTTTCCCCCCTTTTAGAAAATAACAGAGAGCTACTGTACCCTGCTGAGACCAACATCTGTGCAGACAATTAAACCCTTTTAGACCCTGAGCAGGGGAATCTCAGAGGAACTGGCCCTTTTCTACTACATCCTCTGAACGATTACAGATAAATAAAAGATGTTGCAAATAGCTAGGCACATACATAATTACAAAGAGGTCCCGCTGATTTGTTTTTAAATAAATTTGGTTAACAATGAACATTTATTTTCTGAAAAATACGTACTGATATTGGCACTTGGGTCTGAAATGCAGCTCTAACATCTTCATTGTGTACCTCCTTTGGAAGGAAGCCAGATCTAAGGTGGAAGAATAAGCAATTGAACAAATCCTTGGGTTTTGTTCTTCAAATTTCTCGGGAAATAATGTCTCAAAACTTGCTTCATGATGATGTGACACCACAAGCTCATTGTACAGCATTCTGGTTTTCTTCTCAAAATGTCTTCCATTTTCCATAACCTTTTCTATCATTTAGCTAGGGTTGGGCAAATGACGCAGAATATTTCTGCAATTTAAATTTGTACCTGGGGTTATAGTCATGAAGGGGACTCCAAGCAAGGAGGGATGCCAGTGTGTTATGGTTAGTTTAAAGGTGTTGCAAGTTCAGTCCCTGCTCTGAAGGGCTTAAAAACTAAATGAACAAGGTGAGCGAGGAAACTGAAATGAAGAGGTCTGCAAAAGCAAGACGAGTGAAAAAGACACCATCGCAGATACCATTGTAATGGCACTTTCTGAGGGAAAATGCTTCTGTTGAAATTATTCTGACCCAGGGCTGTGTATTAACAGCTCTCAGTGCTAATCACTGTACTTTTCCTAGTGCACACACTGTTCTGTAGAAACAGAAGCTCATACATTTAACAAGCTACATTAAGTTCTGGGAAATCACCACCAGCAATTTCAGGTTCCTAGGAAAACAGACAGATTAGCTGTGGTTCTCCCTCCCTGCATCCACCTGTCAGCCTGCACACCCGGTCGTGTCGCAGGAGGGAATGTCACCGCCTCTGGGGAAAAGTAGCAGGTGGGTGCTTTTCACACAGTGATTTTGGCAGTGTTTTGGTTCACTCTGATAGATGAAGGTAGTGCTAAGAAAAAGTACACCATGGGAAATATGTGCTCCTTCAACTTGAGATGATAGCACATGATGGATGCACTTCCTATCACAGAGAGGATGTCTGAAAAATTCTGACCTGTCAAAGTTTAACCCCTTGGCATACATACAGTGAAAAAGGAAGATGTTACCTCTTATGACATCTCTTTTTTTTTATTTAAGGAAAAAAAAAAAAAAGCCCTGTACTCATGGCACAAGATCAGGAAACAAGTGTTCTGCTGTTTCTAAATTGTCAAAATTAGTACAATTACCTGCACACAAGCCCATCAGGGAAGTTATAAAGTAAATTTGAAGGTAGAACATAAGATTATTAATGTTTGCGTATGTCCACCACGCAGGACAGAGTATGGTCTGGAGTATGGCTGTGCTCGTTGTCTGCAAACCTGAGCTGGGCAGACAGGAGCACCCACAGATAGAGCAGAAGCCTGGATAGGAAGAAGGGTGTGCTTATAAACAAGGGGATCAACCTTCCTTTCTGAAAGTGTGATTATGCTTCATATTTAAACATATACACTGGATCCAGCCTGATGTGCAACAGCACCATGATATGAACAGTGTTGGTTTCAAGAGGCACCAAAACTGCAGTGGTGGAAATATTTATTTCAGTGTGAAAATATAAGCTTTCCTAATATTTAGGGTATATTTAAATATTGGTTTCAAAACATGGCCCAGACTATAGAGAAAGAAGACTTACAAGTTTTGAGAGACAGTAATAGTTTAATTAAGTTTGCACACCAGGTTAACTTAATAAGATTTATAGAACATGTAATTATAAGTGTTCTTCTAATAAATGATCATGAAATGAAAGAGCACCCGTGCCAAAGCAGAAATAGTCAAAACTTTGATACCCAGAGTGCCTCCCCATGGTTAAGGATGTGCTGTCCATGCTCTGCGAGAGGACTCCGCTGGCCGAGCCCCTCTGCTTTCAGGTACATCGTGTATGAAACAAACGGGCTGCGCACAGGCCATCGCTCGCCGCTGCACTGCCAGCTTCCGCTGGCTTTTGCCAGTGCTTAGCAGGAAAGGGAGGCAGCCTTCATCTTCTCTGTCTGACCTGGCTTCAGAGTGAGCTCTGTGTCACAGTTCCTAGTGGTTCCTGAGCCTGACATATTCAGGAGGCATAATGGGGAGCAATGGAAATAAAATAAAATAAGAATAACAGAAACAGCAACGGTTACACTGTAAGTGCGGATTTTCATTCTCATTACCTCAAAATTAAATTGAAGCAGTCAGCTGTAAAACAGAGGATGGATCAAATGTAATGGAAAGTGGCTCTTCCATATGGATAATGAATCCTTGAGAAATAGAAACAGCTTAGCTTCAAATATAACTTACATACAAATAAATTAAAAAATACATAAATAAAATAAACTTTGCTAGTATAGGTGATCCTGTACCATTGCAAATGCTCCAAGACAGCATTTCTGGAATAACGCAAAGAGTGCATACTGCAGTCTGTAAATAAAATATTCCCTGAGGGTAACTGAGGCAGAAATGTCAGTAATTACTGCTACAAAAGCATTTCAAATAATGAAGAGGGGCAAAAGAATTACTTGCTGTGCTCATTCTCCCTCTTCTGGTTTTCTGTTTCTGTTGCTATTTCATTCTTTTGCAGAGACCACCCAAGCTCAGCTTCCATGTTTTGGTTGCTCCAATTGGAGAAACCTCAGCTCATACTTTAAGGAATGGGAAACATCCAAGGCACATGATTAACACGCGAAAGTGACCTGAGCCCACATCGAAACACTGCAATTTCACTGTCATTGATTGCCAGAGGCAGCACTCACTCGCCTGGGGAAAAAAACATGCATATATGGATCAGCCCAAGTATTGTTCAGTTGTGCTTGCCTGTAGTGGTGATGAGCTGTGAATCTGAGCTCCCCTGGTCACTAGCTGGGTACTGGGGCCAGTACCCTGGATTTAGTTGTGAAATCCTCAGAGGATTTCAAGCCTCAGATAACGGCTTTGGCTCAGTGTTACTGAGTTGTCTGGGTGCTTGTCATCAAATGCAAAATCACTAGATGCCAGCAAAAATCACAGTGGGGCAAATTAACCACATGCACTTAATTTTTTGCACTCAGTATCAATCAAGTATCTATTTTCTGGTTAAAAAAGCAAGCACGACAAAGGAATTGATTTAGTATCAACACTGTTGAATCCTGTGCTGGAGAAGCCCTTATTTCACAGGAAATTCAAACCTAACTATGTGGGAAGCAGAAGCTGTTTCAGTAGATGATGGTCCATCCTATCATTAGCAGACAACAATACACTGACGGGCAACACTTTTTGGGTGATGTGGCTCTTCCAGTAGTATAGCAAAATTTGACAAAAGAGGGGACTTATTGTGTATGACTAATTTCTTTATTTCTTTATGATGTTTCAATTGCAAAGATTATACTGAAACCCAATGTTTTGAAGGAAAGCCTTGTTTGCAGCAAATACTGCTCTCGAACCTAATGACCAGCTCGCCGTGCTTCTAAGTGACTAACCATAAAATGTGGCAAAACATGCCTTTATGTACGAATCTGAGAGCAAGGATGCAGCTCCAGCCTGCTCTTATCCCTGCTGCTCAAGTATCTGAAGCAAAGTCAGGGTGCTCCTTCCTTCTACACCACTGCACAATCATGGTACTAATTTGGCCAAGTGTTTTTGTGAGACTAAATGGATTGTTTTAAAGCTTTGTTGGATGCATTCAGCCCCTGTAACCTTTCAAAAAGAAAGACAGGAACCTTTCAAACCTTTCAAGACAGGAAACTTTCTTTTTGAACCTAGCGAAGAAGAGATCCCAGAAAAAAAAACTGAGGAGCAGGAGAAAATGAATCAGAAAACAATATTCATGTAAAAAAGTGAAACAAGTAAACTAAGTTTGCGCACAAAAAAAATTTTGGTGTGAAAAAAAAAATGATGCCAATGCCTCTATATTATTGAACTTATCTTCTAATTTTGTAGACCTACCATAATTTTTGTATGCAATCTATTTTATCTTACGTTTAAAAAAAAAAAAAAAGCTAATAATGATATACATTTCCAAACAATAAAAAATGTTAGCAATTTTATAGAACTTGGTAGGGAAAAAATAAGTACTTTGTAATCAATTTTGCAGTTACCAACAACTCCTAGATATTTTTTCTCTAGTATGCACTATCTGCAGCTTTTACATAAGACTTTGTGTTTGCTAAAGCTTTCTCTCTTGCTGTAGTTCACTAACCTCACTTTGAAATCCATTTCTATCTCGCAGTCTATTTTGTACCATTGTGTATCCAAATGGTTTGGCACAGAGCACACACGAGGGTTAGTTAATCAGGTCAAAGTCAACCAAGTAAAAATATTGTATTGTGTATTGTGTGTGTATTGGATAGGCTTTATGTGCCCTAGAGACTATTCCCTATGAAGGAGGGGTAAGCAGTTTCTAATTTTTTTTTTTTTTGGTTTGGGGGGGGGGGGGGGGGGGGATGGGGGTAATTGTGTCCCTACACCCAAATAGATGTGACATTGAAAAGCAACTTTTCTCTTTGAGGTCTTAAAGTTTAAGGCAAGACTAGCCTGTCCACATTAAGTAATGGTGAGGCTATCTTTCCATTGAAGTTCATGTTATGTTGTGTGTACTGGAGTGCTCGTATGTATATGCAGATGTGTATGAACATCTCGAACAAATTTCAGGACAAAGTTCTTATTTTACCAACTCCAAATTAATTCATCACCTCGACATCATCAAATTCTGCTTGTGCTCCAGAGGGCAGCCCTGTACAGCAAGGTCAGGGCAATACTCCGCTCGTTGGAGCCTATTTCTCTCTCTGCAGATGACTGTTCTCAGGAGTTACTTGCAGCCCTGCAGGGAGGCGAGGGACCTGGTGTACCAGGGGACGTGTGGCCACTGCGCTGGCAGCAGTGTCACCAGCGCTTGCCTGCCAGGTCTGCGTTACTGCCCTGTCCCCGGGGATTAAAGCTCACGGGGTGCACCTGTGCACAGGCACTACAGCTGCTTCTCGAGCGATAAGTAACTGTTCCTCATTCATTGTCAACTTATGTAAGTTCCGACTTCCATTTTCAATTCCCATTTGGCACTCAGTTTGTTGTATTTTACCTTAGCATAACACAGATGTACTTTAAGATGAGATTAAATAGTGATATAAAGTAGCTGTGCCTTATCCTAAGGATCCCTTCATAATATGTCAGAATTTTAATATTACTGGCTTTTTTTAATTTTTTTGCAGAAATAAAATTCTACTTAGTTGCTTAATCAATAAAAGATGAAGCATTTAATCATCATAGACAACAATCTATTTTGCCTTTTATACAGCCAGAAGGCTCTAAGGTTTTTCCTTTTACTATCAAAAAGCCTTCATAATAAATCACCATATCATTCTAGAAGTAAAGACATAAAAGCCTTGTTCCGTGTTATTTTGAGCCTGATTTCATTCTGAGATCTGTGTTTTTTATTGAGTGTGAAATAGAGTCATTTGCTTTAAGAAAGTGTAAGGTAAAGCCTATGCAACTCTTACATCTCATACAACTCAGTACAGAGCCTGCATGCTGTTTTGCACCCTTGAACACATCACAGGTATTCTGAGGTGTTTAAAAAAATAATAATGAAGGGTGATGATTTTTTTTTCCCTACAGAGAGTATGCATTTTTGAATATTATGCAGATTCTGTTTCTTACATAAATTTACCTCCTGCTGTTTCTTCACAGATTATTACCTATTAGCAACTTGGGTTGGGCAGATAACAACAAAGTATTCCAATGATGAGTCGGAGAAGTTAATTAGCATGGACTGAGCCTTGTACCACTGTTATCAGTCACTGTATCAATAGCTTAATAGAAGCTCATTTATTCAGGTTTATAAGCAGCTGTAGGTAAAGCCCTGCAGAAAGGCCTTGGAGATTCAGAGTGCTCTAGGACTTGATGTCTTTCTCTGCAGTGCCTGGCCAGGAGGATGCTGGGAAGTGGGAGCTGCTTTTGGGTAATGCTGTCAGCTCTGCAGATCAGCAATACACTGACTGGTAGAGGTAGGTCTTGAAAATGCATAAATTACAGTAGCATATATATATATATATTTTTTGTGACAAGCTAGATTTCTTCACAGATTTTTTGCTTTATCCTCTAATTACATCTATGCTGAAATAACTGCCAATTGTAGGCCCAATTTATATCAATTTTTTCTTCTGAACTCCAAGTCACTTTTTATATGAATGGCTTCACTGTTTCAAACACTGCATTTGAAACATTATGGGTACATTACTTTTCTTCCTTGAACAAATGGCATCATAACAAGAGTCAGTAAAGCACCACTTGGCATCAGGAAGGCTATCAGTAAAGCTGCTGGACTCCAAAGGACAGATTTAACTTTCAGATTTGTTGATTTGTAGAGCTGTTGTACTGGATGATAGGCTGTATTTCTGATTTAAAGGCAGCTTTTTCTTATGAAGACAGGCTAAAAGCCCAGTAGCTCCACAGTAATTGATATACTAAACTGTATTACAGATTACAAATTTGCTGGATTCAAGACTAATAGTCTGTTTTCTCAATGTCTGACTGTCAGTGGTTACATCCCATTACTAAACACATCAGACAAGAGAACCCTACCCAAACAGTGGTATACAGATGTTTAAAGGAGTAATGAGATGCTCTCATTCTCTTTCTTTAAAATAGATAACAATGCTAAGCAAGCAATGAAAAGTTATCCAAATATTCACACAAGTTATGAAAAAAGGCTGAAACTGAGCTTCTGGAACATTAGCAAAATTAATTATTAGTTATTTAATTAGTTAGCAATGGTATCTGTTCATGGCACAGGCAACAGTAACTCGACAGACTATGCTACTTTCCAGCTGAACAATACCATCTGGTGGGTATCCAGGAAATTACAGTTTCAGTATCAAAATCATCTGCATAAGTTTCTCAGTCTAAAACTGATGAGAGCATTGCCATTTTTAGAAGTGGCATACTATGAACAGAGCACTACTAAAGCTTTTCTGTAATTTGTGCTTTCCGTTTGTGATATTCCAAGCCCCAATGATACGTACATATTCCAGTATCTTCCAGTTCTCTTACAAACTTCTAACTTGATCTGTGGAAGTTTTACAGTGAGAACACAAAGACTGATACAAACATTCTGTTGCTATTTAGGTTTTTTAAATTTTGTGACAAGGAAACCAGAACAATGAAACTTAAAAGAAAGAAAAGATCAGAAAAGAAGCATTGGTAATCACCTGGAGAATTCCTTTCTCCTGGCCAGTTCAGGTGTCTTTAGGAAGTGCCAGAGTCCTGTCTGGGAAGTGGAACATTTCTGTGCTTTTTGGGCTTTTCTGTGTGTTTTGTTTTCTTTTCTTTTCCTGGTCAGAAGCCACATTTGATGGGAATCTGGCTTTAAGTGGAATAGTGCTGAATTCTGCACCTGGATTGTAGAGATGTCTTTAAAACCTTTAAAAGAGTGGCAGCTGCTAACTTCTGTAGGGTTTCACCAACAGCCAGGCCACAAGCTATTAAAAAAGCAAACAAACATAATTTAAAAACAAAAATGCCACAGCCATCATATACAGTTAAGAGCACTGCTGAGTACTCTAGCTGTTAAAAGAAAAAGAAAACATACTGTTGCAGACAGATGTTGCAAAATAAAACTACTGGGTTCAAACCAGTATATTCCTAGGCTATAAAACATGGCTGGAAAAACATGTTAATGTTTTTTTCCAAACACAGCTAGTCTATTAAGTGCTAAATATCAAAAGACCAATTCAACTCTCATTAGTGTGACTGGGAAAGCAACCAAGAACTGAATCAGACTCAAAAGAGCTGATCTCTGCTGAAGATGACATGATCCTCAGTAACACATCATGAATTATGCCAGCCTAAAATCTTCAGTGTCAGAGCAAGTAAAACTTAAACCTTGCAGAGACTAAATATGGGATATCCATAACAGGGCTCCATGGCTTCAAAAAAAAAAAAAGAGAATTTAAGGACACACTCTGCTTACAGTGACCCACGAGCCATCGCAAGTTCCCCTGCAACCTTGGTAGGACACCAGTGCACTCTGCCTTACAAGAAAGGTGGCAGGAGACCGCAGTGGCTGGGTAAGAGAATGAAGAAAAAGCTGACTTCTGTCAGCTGTTTTTGTAACCAGTGAAAAGCGTGTGTGCATGTCAAGAATAATAACTCTGCCCATGTCTGCAGATAGAATTTCCCATATCGCATCAGTTTCCAGAAAGGTTTTCTGCATTGAGGTCATAGCTTTGAGCCCCATGAAAGTGTGTACAGAAGGTTTGAGCTGATTATGCCAGCCTGAGTCCCAAGGAGCTGAGGGTACCTCTGCTTTCTAGGAATAATAGCAATCACCTATACTTACATCCATGGATTTTAATGATTTCTTTCAACCAACCACATTGGACCTCAAGAGATTCATGAGTGCCATCTGAAAGTCCCTATGAAAGGCAGGGGAGGAGAAGCTTGTCAGGAGGTTTAAATTATCTACAGTGACACCACTGCCTCACTTGCTCTTGTCTACAGGCTGGCTTGTGCTAATTCTGGCTCTCCTGTTGTCCACAGTTGGCTGCTTGCGTGCAGACCTTCGATGACTCCTGTTTTTCAGCAAAATGATAATAATAAAAAGGTTGTGCTCAATAGCTATTGATTTAAATCAACATTGTTCTGCCTCAATGACTGAAACTTCTTCCTGAGAAAAATATTATATCACTAGGTCGCTACAGAAAGCAAGGGAGCAAAGCTGTTTTCCATTGTAGAGGATTAGATTTACCCATTCATCAAACAGATGTTGCACTCTCAAGAAAGAGGTGTCTTGGATGAGGCAGAGGAATATGACAAGTAAATTCATTTTCAGATAAAAAGCCAGGAAAGCATTCTAGGAAATCATGAAACTGAACAAAAACTGGGTGAGAGAAGGTGGGAAATCCTTGTCCTTTGCAACTCTATGGTTAAAATAATACACTTAATAGAACCCAGCTTTGCCATAGGGTTTTGTAGTGGGAAATTCACAATTTTATTATAAGACCTAGAATTTCCAATCACCATGCTGGTCTAGGGCCTGAAATAACACTTTGGGGGGAAGTAGATTCCAAAATGTGCCTGTGATAAAACAGTCTGAAACCTGATCTCTTGGGCTTCTTTGAGGATGTTCACAATTCTCAAGCAACTTGGTTGTCATAGCACCTTCCATAATGTTCTGCCAGAACATAGAAATATCACCTCTGAGGAGTTTTATAGGCTAATAAAACAAGCTGGCTTGGACTGGCATTAAGACATGGAACATAGGCTTTAACAACAACAACAGAAAAATTATCAAATGTTGTTTTATGTGAGTAATGGCAAGACTGGTCCTGTGATAAAAGCTCCTGGAAAAACACGCTCTGGAACACTGATGAGGAAAACATTTGTTTGCTTCAAACACAAAAAAGAGAGACACATAACAAAAAAAAAAAAAACCATTATTTAGAGTATATTTAGAGTACAAGTTAAGAACTGTAAGTTCTCATCTTGGCTGATGCAAAATGATACAGCTTTACAAAGCACATGAAACTATAGTTAGTTACGAGAGGAAATCTACCCTTCACTGCCTGAAAACTTTCCCTCCCACAGAATGACAAATTAAAAATGAAATCAATTCTTTAAGGGAGTGGTCATTGCTATAGAAAACCTGCAGACTTCATCACTGGCCAAGCCAAAGCGCCAGCATGACGCAAGGATGGTGGAGCTCGGTGGCCGTATGCTGCAGTGCCCAGGGCACGATGCCAGGAAGGTGCCACCACCACCACGTCAGAAGAACGGTGTCTGAGGCTATACTCCCCTGGTCCGTCCCCAGAATGAAAGGAGTATAGGCAATTGACCTCAAATGTGGACCAACGAATGCAGCTTGAATCTTAATCCTTATATCCAATGCTAGCTTAGAAGTCTATATCATATTTTGAGATCATAAAATTAGGCTTATTGAATTCCTACATAACACTAAGACTATAGGACAACATGGCTAGGAGAAATGACCGATATATGTTGATATAAGTATATGCTTTAAATTTTGACTGAGGTATAATTTTGCCAGAAAAAAAAAAAAATGTTAACTGCTTTCAATGGTCTGAAGGATAGCCTCCATTCTTGGCAGCTGCTGTATACTCAATATATAATTTGTCTCTTTTGCTGGCATCTTATGACTAGGTACACAAATGTCAACAAAACTGTTATTCTGGATTCTGTGCATTTAAAAAAAAAAAATTAGAACAATTTTTGGCATGCAAGACCTGGAATGCTCATTTTAAACAAGTCCTTGAACATATCAGTGAAATACTAAGAGACAGTCAAAGAGTTAATAATGCACGTTTAGACAGGCTGGAGACGTCAAGCTGGTTAGTCTGTTGTCCATCATATAGTCATGGAAGGTTCTTGTGCTGGGCAAGAGCAGAATTTGAGCAATGAATGCCAAGCTATTTTGTAACACATTTTAAAATAGGCTTTACCTAAGAAAAACAAACAAAAAATCACATAAAAATTGAGTTTGATACTGGTTTTGTGAGTAGTGATACTAGGGTTCTTTACGATATTTAACTTAATCCCATATGAACCCTGACAAAGTAGCCCTGCTCAGAGAGCAGACTTTGTAGTGGCTCTGCCAGAAGCCATCTAGTCTTGGTCAAATATTATTCTAGATCTTTAGATCTTTACCAATGGCCTGGGAGAAAGTGGAATTAATTTTGATAAGAATGTCAACCAACAGAAAAATGTGTTGTATAGCAAAGTGATAACTCAGTTATGTCAGTTATTCAGACCAATTTGGAATGTTTTTTTGACTGAGATATAGCCTACACCATATGAAAACATAAAAAGCAGTGGTAATATCACCACACGAGCTGCTTTATTGGTTATCTTTATTGACTGGGAAGCTGAACTCAGAGCAACATGCATTTTAATACGGTGTAACGTTGCAAGTACGGGAACAAGGAGTGCCGATTACACTGACAGGGAAGCTGTCGGTGTATCTCTGGGACACACTAAGACTGAAAAAGATATCTGCCTCATTTCCTGACTACAAAGTTCCCCAGTGCCGTGCTGATGATAAGAAAATGGATTCAAATGCTGCATGTAGGAGTAGAGAAATACCTTCCTGGAGCCATGTGGTGAAACTTCCTGTACATATCATGCAAGTGAAACTAGAAACTACTTCCTGGGAAGACCTAGGCAGTCCTCTGAACAGCTTCCAGTTCCACCACGCACCCTCACAGGAATGACATTAGGCAGGCAAGAAGATCAAGTCCTTCTGAAAAGGACTCTGACATCTCCTACCATAAATGAAGCTGCAGCGTGCAGATGACAGAAGTGTGGGCAGGACTGCAGCTGCCTGCAAGGAATACGGAAAATGCCAAATGCCAAGTCCCACATCACTCAGGAGCACGGTGCATCAGGCAGGAAGACCTTTTGTGGTCTTGCCTTCAGCATGGCAAGTACAAAACACAGAAGCCTATCCACCAGATCTGCTGAATTCCTAATTGGTTTCTACTCTGGCTGCAGAATAAAATTCTGTCCCTCTTGTACTATCTGATTATAAGCCTGAGACCTCTTAGGACCGTGTGTGATAATAGGTACATATCCAATGTTTGTTTAGCTTATGCAGGAAGAAAACAAGCTTAAAAACTTTTTTCCCCTATAATGTGTTGCTCCAAAATATGAGTGCTTCTTATTTCATTCATCAGCCCTCTGCTTGCTTCTACCCTTTCTGTGCCTTCTTGCACAACATTTCAGTGGTATCACTGGCCACTTTAGGCAAAACAGCATTGGAAACACATTAAACGTGACAGCCAGATGTGCTGATGTGTTGACACTGGACACTGTGAGGGCACTATTAAGACTTTGCCGTGGAGTGTGAGCAGGACGGTATTGGGATTAGATTGCTTTTCTTTATCTGGAGGTGAAAGCCTGATGAAGTGTTGGGCTGTGTTATCAACAGAATTGTGGGCAACATGAAAAGTGCAAAATGACCTTTTCTTCACTTTATTTCTGTATTTACAAGGTTTTGAGTGGTGGAACACTTCCTAGTACAGCCGTAACGGTGTCTAAAGTTATTTGCTTTAATCTAAAAGGGGTCAATGCTTACAATGGGCTTCAGGGAAGAATTTCTTTTTTCTCCTGAGTTTTAAGACCTCCCTTTTTTTTCTCTTCAATTTCATTCAAATTAAGAAAAAACCTTTCTTAAAGTGCCCAGAATTGGAGTTAGCTGAAGCAACTCAGGTAGCAGTTCCTCAGGAGATGCTCATGATTTTCACGAGCTTTAGTTATTTAGCGGCTTTCCCATGCCAACAAAATCAAAAGCCTGTTTTAGTTCCAGACTCAATAACAGCGACAAATGCTACCAGGAGCAATAAATGCCTTCTCTCCTGGTATATTGCTTCCTACCTTGCCAATTCCTCAGAACCGCTCTTTCTCAAAGCAAGATGGGAGGTCCTCGGAGCAACGGGTGTTGTTTTCATCTGAGCTGCTCAGCAAGACCTGGATTCAGGGGAGATGCTGGCTGTGATCCAGTGGCTGGCAAACAAGGTTTTCTTACTGGCTTTTTTTTTTCTGTCATGGTCTTTTTACCAATGGTATGTAGAAATAATGGAGTGTGTGTTACATTCACATCTGAATCTTCATATAAACAAATTGTTCATTTTTCAGGAAGCAAAATCAGGGGTAGTGACAGAGGAGAGAACTGATCCTAAGGAATTTATTACTGTTCCATTAACTCGTTTAAAACGTGTCTTGCTGACAGTACCAGTGGCAGCACAGAAAGTTTCGTTTTGTTTTATATCTAGCATAGCTGATCCAATTTCAACAAGACTTTTTTCCTAGCCATTAAAATAACTTTTTGCTAAAATAAAAAAAAAATAGAATTGCCATTCTTAAAACATTTCATAACTTTGCATACATATGAAATAGATGCTATCACTAAAAATATAATACAGCTGTTTTAAGAATGTTATCAAAATATTCTGGCTGTAGTTTTGGTAATTGAAAATCAGCTGTAGAATTTTATACAATTTTCTGCATGCATTTTGATTGTAAAAACACTTTTGGAATCCTATGAAATCGAATTCATATGTACTGAAAGACTTCAGGAATGTAACTTTTTTTTTTTCTTTGGTTGTGTGGCTTGTATCTAGAGATACACCTAGGATAGTTCTACATCTACTGATACAAAAGGATTAAGCAAATTCTGTTTCTGAAACAACTTGCCGATATTTACAGTCATCATATGAGACCAGCAATATAATTCAAAATATTAAATTACAAGGCCTGTAAACCTATGCACGGATATTGTTTGATATATTGTCATGCATGACTTGCAAAATCCTGCATTTATCGTTTGTGTTAATACAATGAAACAGGCACCTATCATTACTCTAGGATCTCGTATTGACAGGCATTTTTTGCTAGTGTGTATTACAATAGCATAAGCCTAGTGCTTTGAAACCTATTATCTACTTATTCTCCTGTTTTTTGGATATTCCATTTTAAATATTTTTTTTTCTAATTTGCTTACCGCAGGAGTACAGCATTTAAAAGGCTGTTGTCGACTTTTTGTACATTTGAATCTGCTTACTTTGGTAGCAGCATTTTTAATTTTCAACATTTGAGATAGAAGATCAGAGTAAAGTGCAAACTGTGGGCACCCAAAAGCTTGAACCATGTTAGAACAAGCTTGCATTTGTTCCACACATAAAATACTTGGTTAATGAGTCATTCTGATCTATTCATTAATGAAGGGACCAAAGTCCTTCCAGGGGGTGTCAGAATCCACAGAGTGTTTCTCGGTGCTATGTTTCCTACGTGGAGTTCAAATTTAGCTGACAGGCGTGAAAAATCCCATGCGGCTTTTAGTGAGAAAAATCTTCAGTGATGAAGGCATGGCACATGCTTGAAGAGTTATTCTAGCTAAGGCTGACATTAACTTGTCTTTGTAATCCTCCCTGTCTCCCCAAATATTCTTTTTCCTCTTCTTTCACCTCGTTTAAACTGTCCCCCTTTGGGAGCATTTTCCTAATACAAATCAAGCAGTCGCGTACATCCATGGGACTGCCTTTCGAGCAGCCCCGGCGACCTGCTCACTGCAGGCAAGGGCCGATGCGCGCCTGTAGATGGAGTTAAAGAACTCGCGCGGACCTGAGCAGCGCTCACCACGCAGTCAGACAAGGCTGATGAGCCCTGCTTCGTTGTCACACCGGCTTACTGTCCAGCTCCTTGCAACAGGGAGAGCGCGGGTGTAGATAAGAGCAGCTTGTAGATAAACGCAGTCTTCTAGCGAACCCACCAGTCCAGCTATAAAAAGCAGAGCAGTTTCAGGCAGCTGAGTCCTGAAACTTCAGCTTCAGGTCCGTAGCGGATGCTGAGAAGTGCATAACTAACTACGGGCTGAGGACCGCAGCAGCCAAGAGAAAAGCTGCCCGCAAGGCTGGCGCTGGCACCGAGCAGCCCGGCGGGGAGGAGCGCTGGGCATCAGGCTCCCTGCGGCCCAGGCTGGCCAGGGACGCGCGGCTCCCCCGGCCTCTGCCAGCTCCTGCACGGAGCAGCAGCCAGGATGCACAGGAGGCAGTGGCCTGACGCATCTCTCCGTGCTAGGTGGCAGTGCCATTCGGGAAAAGGACCCCCCCATTTCTTCCATAGAAATGGCTTCCAGCTAATAAGTTTATGCTAGCGCTTATGTGATCTCCTCTTTCCCTTTATAGCTGGGGAATACGGGAGAGCAAACTACCTCCAGCTCCTCACCTCACGCTGAGGAACAGTGCTCTTCTTTTGACTCTGCATTATTCATTCCCCGTCCTCGCTTCATTTCTCCTAACTTCTCTTTTCTTTATTTTTCCACATTGGAAAAGCCACTGCCAAGTTCATTAACTGCCTCACAGGGAAAGGCCAATAAACCCCGTATCTGTTGATTTGCTACATGGCTATGGTGGATTTACCTTGTCAGCTTAATTGCTACCTATGACTTGGTTGACCGCAGTGTTTACACCCGTGCTTGCATTTCAGGGCCAAAAAATGAGACTTTTGCTTCTGCTCACGCTGATGGCCTCGGAGCCGTACCTGCCCTCACACCCCGCCGTGACCGCAGCCAGACAGGACTCGGTCTTCCCGGGTTGTTTTAAGGCACCGCTTTTTCCAGGTGAACGAGCGGATTGGCTTTGGGGGGCCGCAGATGCCCCCCGACCCCGGGGTGCAGCTCCCAGCCCCCCAGCGCACCACCTCACCTCTCCCCGCAGGCAGCGCAGGGGCGGCGGGCTGCCGGCGGGCGGCGGGCAGCAGAGGGCGCTCACGGACCGCGGTTGCG
>VXAL01010220.1:420213-438118 GCA_013399475.1 Chauna torquata | reverse complement strand
AGCGGCCCCCGGGTCGCCATGGGCCGCCCCGCCGCCGCCCGCGGGACCCCGTCGCCACCGCTGCTGCTGTCGCTGCTGCTGCCGCTGCTGCCGCTGGGCGCCGCCGCCGAGCCCCGGCAGGTCTTCCAGGTGCTGGAGGAGCAGCCGGCCGGCACCTGGGTGGGCACCATCGCCACCCGGCCCGGCTTCACCTACCGCCTCAGCGAGCACCATGCACTCTTCTCCATCAACGCCACCTCGGGCGCCCTGCACACCCGCGCCACCATCGACCGCGAGAGCCTGGCCAGCGACGTGGTGGACCTGGTGGTGCTCTCCAGCCAGCCCACCTACCCCAGCGAGGTGCGGGTCCTGGTGCTCGACCTCAACGACAACGCGCCCGTCTTCCCCGACCCCTCCATCGTGGTGACTTTCAAGGAGGACACGGGCAGCGGGCGTCAGCTTATTCTGGACACGGCCACGGATGCTGACAGTGGCACGAACGGCGTGGACCACAGCTCCTACCGCATCGTGGCCGGTAATGAGGAGGGACGTTTCAGGCTCAACATCACCCTCAACCCCAGTGGTGAAGGAGCTTTTTTGCACCTGGTTTCCAGGGGTGGGCTGGACCGGGAGGCCACCCCCACCTACCAGCTGTTGGTGCAAGTGGAGGACAAGGGCGAGCCCCGGCGGCGGGGGTACCTGCAGGTCAACGTCACTGTCCAGGACATCAATGACAACCCGCCCATCTTCAGCCAGACTCTTTACCAGGCACGTGTACCTGAGGATGCGCCTGTCGGGGCCAGTGTTCTCCAGGTGGCAGCAGCTGATGCTGATGAAGGCACCAATGCTGACATCCGCTACCGGCTGGAAGGAGGTGATGGTGGTGGTGGTGAGGGGGCTGGCAGCCTCCCATTTGAGGTGGACCCTGAGAGCGGGGTGATCCGCATCCGGGAGCGCTTGGACTACGAGACGCGCCAGCAGTACTCGCTGACGGTGCAGGCCATGGACCGAGGGGTGCCTGCGCTGAGCGGCCGGGCCGAGGCCCTCATCCGCCTGCTCGACGTCAATGACAACGAGCCCCGGGTGAAGTTCCGCTATTTCCCAGCCACCTCTCGCTTCGCTTCCGTGGATGAAAACGCGGCCCCTGGCACCGTGGTGGCCCTGCTGACGGTGAGCGATGCCGACTCCCCTGCTGCCAACGGGAACATCTCTGTATCGATCCTGGCGGGAAACGAGCAGCGGCACTTTGAGGTGCACAGCAGTAAGGTACCCAACCTCAGTCTTATAAAGGTAGCAGCCGCGTTGGACCGGGAGCGCATCCCTGCCTATAACCTTACCGTGGCGGTGGCTGATAACTACGGGGCCCTGCCGCCACCCCCGGGCTCCCCCACTTCTTCCCTTTCCTCTGATGGGGTGGTGGCAGCTCCCGTGAGCCGCTCGTCAGTGGCTAGCCTGGTGATCTTTGTGAATGACATTAACGACCACCCCCCAGTCTTTGGGCAGTCGGTGTACAGGGTGAACATCAGTGAGGAGGTGCCTCTGGGCAGCTACGTGCGGGGCCTGAGTGCCACAGACCGTGACTCGGGCCTCAATGCCAACCTCAAGTACAGCATCGTCTCAGGCAACGAGCTTGGCTGGTTTCGCATCAGCGAGCACAGTGGGCTGGTCACCACGGCCGGCCCTGAGGGTGGCACTGTTGGGCATACTGTGGGCACATCCATCTCTGGTGGCCTGGACCGAGAGACTGCTTCTCAGGTGGTGCTCAACATCAGTGCACGTGACCAGGGGGTGCAGCCCAAGTTTTCCTACGCACAGCTGGTGGTGACCATCCTGGATGTCAATGACAACAAACCTCGCTTCAGTCAACCTGAGGGCTACCAAGTGTCCCTGGCTGAAAACTCCCCGTCAGGAACTGAGCTGCTGGTTCTGAGTGCCACAGATGGAGACCTGGGGGACAACGGGACTGTCCGCTTCTCCCTGCAGGAAGCCGAGCCAGCAGTGGCAGCGGTTGGCCCTTCCTCGGTGACCCCTCGCCGGATCTTTCGCTTGGATCCTGTGTCAGGCAAGCTCAGCACCATCTCGCAGCTGGACAGGGAGGAGCAGGCTCACTTCTCCCTGCAGATCCTGGCTACTGATTTAGGTTCTCCTCCACTTTCTTCAATAGCCCGGGTTAATGTGAGTCTCCTGGATGTGAATGACAATAGCCCTGTGTTTTATCCTGTCCAGTATTTTGCCCATATCCAGGAGAATGAGCCAGCTGGAACCTATGTAACCACAGTGTCTGCTGCTGACCCTGATCTGGGACCCAATGGGACTGTCAAGTACAGTATCTCAGCTGGAGATACCTCTAGGTTTCAGGTCCATGGCCAGACAGGGGTCATCACAACAAAAATAGCTCTTGACAGGGAGGAGAAAACTGCTTACCAGTTGCAGATTGTGGCCACTGATGGTGGCTATCTTCAGTCACAGAACCAAGCCATTGTCACCATCACTGTCTTGGATACTCAGGACAATCCACCTGTTTTCAGCCAGGGCATGTACAGTTTTGTTGTTTTTGAAAATGTTGCCCTAGGTTACCATGTAGGTACTGTTTTTGCTTCCACCATGGACCTCAACACCAATATCAGTTACCTTATTACAACAGGTGACCAAAGGGGCATGTTTGCCATCAACAGGGTGACAGGGCAAATCACCACAGCGAGTGTTATTGATAGGGAAGAGCAAGCGTTTTACCAGCTGAAAGTGGTGGCTAGCGGTGGGGCGATAACTGGAGACACTGTAGTCAACATAACTGTCAAAGATTTAAATGACAATTCCCCGCACTTCATTCACGCGGTGGAAAGTGTAAATGTGGTCGAAAACTGGAAAGCTGGGCATACCATATTCCAGGCTAAAGCTCTTGATCCTGATGAAGGTGTTAATGGCATGGTTCTTTACAGCCTTAAGCAAAACCCAAAGGGCTTGTTTTCAATCAATGAACAAACAGGTGCCATAAGCTTAATAGGACCACTGGACATAAATGCTGGATCTTACCAGGTTGAAATCCTGGCCTCGGATATGGGAGTGCCACAGCTGTCCTCTAACTTTATCCTGACTGTCTCTGTCCATGATGTAAATGATAACCCTCCTGTGTTTGACCAGCTTTCCTATGAAATTACTATTTTGGAGTCGGAGCCTGTGAATTCACGGTTCTTTAAGGTGCAGGCTTCTGACAAAGACTCAGGAGTGAATGGTGAAATAGCTTATAGTATAATTGAAGGAAATACTGGGGATGCCTTTGGCATTTTCCCAGATGGTCAGCTGTACATAAAGAGTGAACTGGACCGTGAGCTTCAAGAAAGATACATTTTACTGGTTGTTGCCTCTGATAGAGCTGTAGAACCGCTCAATGCTACTGTGAATGTTACAGTAATTCTGGAGGATGTGAATGATAACAGACCATTGTTCAACAGTACCAACTATGTGTTTTATTTTGAAGAGGAGCAGAGAGGTGGTTCATATGTGGGTAAAATAAATGCTGTAGACAAAGATTTTGGGCCAAACGGTGAAGTCAGGTATTCATTTGAGCATATGCAACCAGATTTTGAGCTGAACACGATAACTGGGGAAATAAGAAGCACTCATCAGTTTGACAGGGAAGCTCTTATGAGACAGCGGGGAGCTGCAGCATTTAGTCTTACAGTAATAGCAACAGATCAGGGGTTGCCAAAGCCTCTAAAGGACCAGGCAACTGTACAAATCTACATGAAAGACATCAATGATAATGCACCCAAATTTTTGAAAGATCTCTACCAAGCTACTATATCAGAACTGGCAGCAAATCTGACACAAGTTCTGAGAGTTTCTGCCTCAGATGTTGATGAAGGGGCTAATGGATTGATTCACTATTCTGTTATCAAGGGAAATGAAGAAAAACAGTTTGCAATAGATAGTAGCACAGGCCAAGTAACCTTAGTAGGCAAGCTAGATCATGAAGCTACTGCGTCATATTCACTTGTCATCCAAGCAGTAGACTCTGGAGCGGTTTCTCTAAGTTCAACTTGCACGTTAAGCATTGATGTATTGGATGAGAATGACAACAGTCCTTCCTTCCCTAAATCAACCTTGTTAGTGGATGTCTTGGAAAATATGAGAATTGGTGAACTTGTTTCCTCCGTCACCGCCACTGACTCTGATTCAGGTGACAATGCTGACCTCCATTATAGCATTACAGGGACAAACAATCACGGGACCTTTAGCATCAGTCCCAACACTGGTAGTATTTTTCTTGCAAAGAAATTGGACTTTGAGACACAATCTTTGTATAAGTTAAATATAACAGCAAAAGACCAAGGAAGGCCACCACGGTCATCTACAATGTCAGTGGTGATACATGTTAGGGATTTTAATGACAACCCTCCTAATTTTCCTCCGGGGGACATTTTTAAATCTATTATTGAGAACATTCCTGTTGGTAGTTCTGTCATTTCTGTGACTGCTCATGATCCAGATGCGGATATTAATGGGCAGTTAACATATGCAATCATTCAACAGATGCCAAGAGGTAATCATTTCCGTATAGATGAAGTCAGAGGGACGATATTTACCAATGCTGAAATAGATCGGGAGTTTGCTAATCTCTTTGAATTAACAGTCAAAGCCACCGATCAGGCTGTTCCTGTGGAGTCCAGGCGTTTTGCATTGAAGAATGTGACCATTTTAGTGACGGATCAAAATGACAATGTTCCTGTGTTCATATCGCAAAATGCTCTTGCGGCTGACCCTTCAGTTGTGATCGGTTCAATCCTAACAACAATTATTGCTGCAGATCCTGATGAGGGCGCCAATGGAGAGGTGGAATATGAAATAATCAATGGAGATACCGAAACCTTCATTGTGGATCGATATAGTGGAGACCTAAGAGTAGCATCAGCTTTGGTGCCTTCTCAGCTCATATACAATCTCATAGTTTCTGCCACGGATCTTGGCCCTGAAAGAAGGAAATCTACCACTGAGATGACTATAATTCTGCAAGGGGTTGATGGGCCTGTTTTCACTCAGCCGAAATATATAACCATCCTAAAAGAAGGTGAGCCTATTGGGACAAACGTGATATCTATTGAAGCAGCTAGCCCACGGGGTTCTGAAGCCCAGGTGGAATATTACATCGTGTCTGTCCGATGTGAAGATAAGAGTCTTGGGCGCCTCTTCACCATTGGGCGCCATACTGGTGTCATCCAGACCGCTGCCATTTTGGACAGGGAGCAAGGAGCACGTCTCTACTTGGTGGATGTTTATGCCATTGAAAAATCATCTGTTTTGCCCCGCACACAACGAGCAGAGGTATAACTTTTCAGTAATTATTTGTGTTTGCTTTCTAAATAAGCTATTTAATGTATCTGTTGTTAGCTGAGTATTTTATGAATATTAGTGCACAGCAGAACACCTGAACGCTGTCTGCCGATTCATTAATTAAAGATAGCCTTTCAACCAGTTTACTTCAAACGGTTTTCCTCAAAGCTGCCTCTCTAGAAATTTCAGAGCAGCTTGGGCGTAGTGCTTAAATTTTGTTACTGTAGGCACAATGTTGGCCAAATACATTTTGGGTACTGACTGCATTAGGTCCTAAAAGCTTTAATCTAAGGCATATCATGAGTTTTGCATGCCTTCTCATTTTAGCAATCATAATATTTTAAGTCTTTCTATTCCTATGTGAGTTACAACTGAATATCTTTCATTACTGTAATCATGTCAGTATTTGAGGATTGGCCAGTAGGGGATTGCTCTCTGAACAGTTCATTTAGTGTCTCCAGCCTGGATGTGATTATTCTCCTCTGCCTTGTGGTTTTCCTGGTGAAGTCCCTCAGACAGATCTCCTCATGCATCTCCAATCTACCATTACTTCTTTACCTGCACAGATGAGCATGAAAAACGTCTTTTCTGTTCTCTGGCGTGACAGACTCTAGAAGTGTAACAGTTTAGCAGGCACCTTTCCTTATGAGAAAGCAATTTGCTTTGGCATTGACTGAAGGGTCTTTAAATGTTCTGTGCATGACTAGCTTGAGCAGCAAATAGGTCTGAGACATTAGCTGTGAAATGCAAATATTTTAATTGCCATTGAGTATGGTAACTGAGCCACAGAGCTGAAAGTTTACACCATTCTTGCTGTCTTGTACATGAACACTGAGAGGCCTGTCGTAGAAGGGGGCCTTGTGTTTGTTTTAGCTTGCACCATGTTCTGGAGCTGCATTCTGTGCTTTGCTATGAGTCATTTAACTTGCAGTCACTGGAAGTTTGGGGCCAGCACTGCAGAGTAGGTCAACCAGCGGGGGATGCTGGAAGTGCAGTGGTTCAACCATTTCTCCTGCTAGCTAAGTCTATTACCTCAGTATTGCATAGCCTCATGTGTCCAAGGTGTTACCCTCATCTGTATTTCCACTTCAGAATTACATCTTTGTTTTGAGCCATCAAGGATATTGTGGTGTTTTTTTTTATTATTATTATTTTATTTTAGCAGATAGGGTATTTCCAATTCCTACTTGGCTTATGTAGCTTTTCCTCTTAGTTGCCACTTTTTTTTTGTTATTTTTACTTCACTTTAAGTATGGTCTGTATAGGTACGTAACCTGATTTTCCTACACTGACAGTGATTGATGCTCTACAAAGCATCATTGTTAGGCAAAAAATCTGAGCAGAACTCAAACTCAAAAATTTCTCAGCACGTATGAGGGAGTTTATCTCAATAGCATGTGTGCTGTTTGCTGTTGATTGTGTTCTGAAGAGTGATAGTGTTATCTGAACGTGACCTGTTTTAGTGGTTCTGCTGGTTTAAATAATGCATGCTATTTTTATGAGAAGATTCCTGTCATGCAGGTCTCTCTACTCCTGCTAGCAATTTGTAAAAGATAAAAGCAAAAACTGATAAAAGTTGAACTATTATGAAGTTATATTTTGTCTTGATGGACAGTTATTTTAAGGGTTAAGTGCTTGTCAGTGGGTATTTGGGTCGTGATCCTGCAACTTTGAGTCTGCACACATGATTGAAGGGTTTCTCTACTGAAGAAGGACTCATAGGAGACCCTATGGTTGTAGTAGGCTCACACATTGTAAAAGTATTTAATACGAATATTTGGTGAGCAGCGAAAAGAACAACTATTGAAACTTTAAACAAATTTTACATTGTTGAATACAAACCACTCCTGAAATCAAAAGCAAATGTTTTATTCTGTAAAGAATATTGAAAGCAATGGTTGGGAGCTAGGATTTCATATTATTACTTACATGTTTATAGCTTCTTAAATGCATCTTCTCCCAAACATAATTAACTTATAGTGCTTCTTTAGAAATATATTATAAATTATAATCAGCTATCAACTTTAAAACACATACCATATGCAGTATTTCTCTTGACTGATTTCATTTCTCTGGAATGGCTTTTGCTGTCCCACACTTGAACGAGAGCTAACTACAGTAAAATTCTTTGCACAAGCTGTCAGTGGGTGCTGAATAAGCAACGCAGCTTTTTTCATGTTGGTTATGGATGTTAACTTTTTTGCTTGCTGGGACGGTGGTTTGATTAAATGTGTGCACTCGATACAGTCTTAGAGTTTACTGCCAGTCTTCTTTTATAAGAAACAGGCAATACCTAAGTACATGAATGCTATCTCTTATCTTTAAAAACCCACCTTAAAATGCGCTCGTGCTAAAATCTTTATGCATCAAATCTGTAATTCAGAAGCTTTAATGTTTTCCTTCAATTCTGATTGTTATGGTTATAGCTCAGGTGGTGATGGCGCTCAGGCACTCAGAACACTGATGAGGGACAATGAATGTACATGAACTTGTAGAAGATACAAAGCCACAAAACTTAAGTGTTCTTTCGCACGTAATGTCTTCAACTTTTTTGGTATACACATGACAGAATGAGGACTGACTGATTTTAGATTCCCCCCTTGAGAAGCAGGTTATAAAGCATTCCTGGAGGCACCTAGATGAAACCTAATAGGTCTGGTATCACTATACCTGACAGTTTTTAAGCAGATAGCTGTGTGGATGTATTTTTTGTTGTCTTTAATGAGGAAAAACCTTGAGTGTTGTGCATTATCTTTCTTCCTTCTCTTATAGTGTGTTGTTTTTTTGCTGCTGAATCTGGTTAAGGAGGAGGGTAAAAGCAGTAATAGGCTATGCTTAACAACTTTCCCATTCTTGCTGCTTGTGACACCTTCTGCCCTGATGCCAGACATCATCCTAATTAAAGAGTGGCATGTGAGTGAACCAGAGAGCACTCAGAGCCACTCAGTGTTAAACTTACCAGCTGAGATCTGGGAAGAGAGCAGCAGTAGCAAGAAAAAGTTATTAAACCTTTTTTCTAATGTAGACTTTAGGAATGGGTTTGGGTGGCAGACACCTGGTGTGAAATAGAGATATTTGCAGCTTCAAAACAGTGACTAGGCATCATCTAAGAGCAGGCTCATGTGAAGCCACTTATTTTATAAGTGAATGCTCGTCCTTGGGAAATGATGATACCTTTTTTTTTTTTTCCTAGCTTCTGTCATTAAACTCGGCTTTCTTTTTTGTTATATTATCAACTATATTGAAATGATCCACACTGTACTTCAACTGAAAAAGTCTCTTTCCCATCTTTTACATCCATCCCTGGGGTTTGCCCTATAGGATCATGCTGTAGATCCATTCATTGCATAGCTAGCCGGGTTGCACGCTACCGCTTTCTGAAGAGAGGCTCCAGGGTAAGAGCTATGCAATGGCAGGACTGTGGTGAATCCCTTTCTGAACCCAAAGCAGTTGAAAGTGAAGGCTTACATTATATTTTCAGTAAAGCAACAGCAAATAGTTTAAAAAACTAAGACCTGTTCATGTCAGTCTCTTTTCTCAGGTGACAAGTGATAGGCTGCGCCAGGGGAGGTTTAGATGGGATATCAGGAAGGATTTCTTCACAGAAAGGGGGTCAGGCATTGGAACGGGCTGCCCAGGGAGGTGGTGGAGCCCCCATCCCTGGGGGTATTCGAGACATGTGGATGTGGCGCTTAGGGACATGGTTTAGGGGTGGACTTGGTAGTGTTAGGTCATGGTTGGACGTGATGATCTCAAGGGGTCTTTTCCAACCTAAATGATTCTATGATTTACAGTTTGTGGATTTTTTAGCACTTAAGTTTCATATTTGTGTATAATTCTGTGCTCATTATTACCATATGGAAAGAGAAGTGTTTTTTGTTGGTTTGTTTTTTTTGAAAAATGCAGGTCATGAGGTAACGTTTATGTTCAAAGTACTAAATAGTTTGAGATTTGCAGTGAAAACAAGTGCTCATTCTATTGTATTTTACTGCCAAATTGTATAATTTTGGATAGTTGTTATTATATTTGAAAGCTGTTTTTTTTATTTTGACTTAGCCTATTTCTGTGTAACCTACAGTGACAAACGAGATTATTTGACATTGTATGAAAGTGTTCTGTGATCAGTCTTAGTTTTATTCCCCACTTCTATTAATCATTAGGTGTTCATTGTTCTTTTCTGAGAGAAAAATAATGTAGGTGTCCTGAAGGGAGCACTTTTGTTTGCCATTTTATATCTTTTTACATACTTCTGCTGGAAAAAACAAACAAAACCAACTGCTTAGCTCCTTTCTCTTGGCTATCCAATGTAAAATCTCTTTTAACCTCTTCCAGCGGGGATGAGGGTTTCCCCATCATGATCCTATGTTTATTATAGAATGACTAATGCATATAGGTATCACTTGAAAAGCACGTGATTTTTATTCAATCTTGCCTTCCAAAACAAGTTGTACGGTGTATGATATTTTGAGTGATTGTATGTTGTAGCTTGTGTCTGGGATGGCAGTAATGTTGGGAACCTACAGACAAGACTGTCATCTGTGCTGTGTTACTAGGGATTAAACAGAATTAGACAGAATCTGTTTGCGTGTTTAACCCTTAGGTGGACAGCTTCCTTGAGAGGAGCAGTGGGCTGTCTAGGGAACAGTGGTGCTAAAGTGTCTGTCGTATATGACCACTGAGGGGGTAACAGTTGGGGTGTTGAACTACTTGTTCAGTTAATCTTCTTTTATATACTTTAAATAGCTTCATAGCTTCAAGGGAAAGGAGAAAAGGGTATAAATGAGGAAAGTGTATAAACTTTAAATGAAAGGTTTGTTGATGAAATTGATTGGAAATGGAAATACTTGGAGAGGACTGTAAGGCAGATCAGGAATCCTAGTATTACCTTTTATCTGTGAATGTTAACGTGATCTCAAAAGAGGTATGAGTGTCTTCATTTACATGGGGAAATGCAAGACCCTGAATTTTCTTTTGCATTTGTGCATTCATAGCTTCCTCTCATTTTCTTTCTTGGCTAGAAGCTATTGGGAAACGTGGGCTTCTATGCTGGGGGAGGCTTTTATCCCCCAAATCCATAGTCTAGAAGAAAGCGTTCTTATATCAGGCAAGATATGGGGATTTCAGACTATGCGGACTGCTGGCATGGTAAAGGTCTGGAAACTAACAGAGACAGGCAGAACAGCCCTCTACCCCTGGAAAGAAAATCATGACACATTTTACCTTTACTCTGTGTGAACTGCAGCCATAGCCATAAAACCATAATTGCATAGCGTAATTAGTTTATGTGCAGCCTTTTGACTCAGACCAGCCTAGATCCTGTGGCTTAGCTAGCTCTGTGTCATTCCAGCACCACGTGGGTCCTCACTGGACCTAAGAGTGAGATGGAGGGGTTCAAAAGTGTCTCCTGTTTTTCATGTATCTTGTCCAGAGCCTGTGCAGAGTAAGGAAGGGAAGATTCTGCTAAGCAGGAATGACAGGATACATTGGAGGAGATGCTGGCAGGAATGACAGGATGTATTGGATGAGATGCTGGCAGAGCTGCAGGAGCACTGTGCTTCCCTCTTGTTTGGGTTAGGGACCACTTCAGGGATGTGTAGGTGCCACCGTGGTTGCATATGGCCTAGACCTAATATCTCTTTGAGAGAGGGAAAGGTGTGAATTGGTAGGGCGTTTAAGGTGTTACTTCTCTAACCAAGCTGGCTAAGGATGGAGGGCTTCAAATTTAGGAAAAGAGTTTGAAACATTTTACATAAATCTTGTCTGGCATGTCTCCTATTTACCACTCCAAATGGGAACAATGGAGTACTCCTTGAATTCATACTATTTATAAATCATTTTATTCTTTAATGATACAAGGCACATGAATTGTTGCTTGACAAAGGAAACTACTTATGAAACATTTGAGTAAACAATGAAAATCTGCGTTCTTGTCCAAGTTCCAAAGCCATTTTTTTTCCTAGTGCTGGTATTACTGATTCTGAGAAATGTGTAATCAAAGGTATTGCTGTCATTTGCACTGATCTGAAAAGGGATCTATAAGCTCTCCTTAAACTAGTGTGAGATGGTTGTGACTTTTGTTGAAAACTGTTCCAAACCAATTAGTGGGTTTCAGTTCAAAGTTGTCCTTTTTTAATCTTCTCTCATTTATTTAATGATTCTGCCTGCTACATTTTCTCAGTATCTAGAATTTCTCATTTCTTTGCTGGTTTTGCAGCTTTTGGGCATTATTTTTGCATGTGAGGTCACTTCATAATTTTTATGTTAAAAATCACTAGACTTTAAAAACAACATTCTTTATTATGGAAAATATTATTTTTCATGCATCTCTAATGTAAACACTAAAAATAATGGCTGAAAACCAGTGTGAAATGTTTGTGCGCTTATTTTTGCTAAGTGTTAAATTCTTCATACAAATCTCTAAATGATTCTTAGGTTCTACTGAAGTTAATAAGCAAGTCCTTCTCAATGTGAAGTGATGCAAACGAGCTGGAGTGCAGGTTTCTTTCTACGTGTTAGTGTTATGTGAAGCAATCGGTAGTTTTTATTCTGGAGAACTTCAGAACTTGGTCACCAAAGCGTTCCTGCCCTCTTGGTGTCTCCAGCTCTCATCCCTAGCTTTGCTGCGATAAGACCACGTTGTCGTTGGCTCCTTAAATCTTTGTTGTTGTCTCTGCCTGTTTCCTGAGCATATCTTGAACTTTGAGGCAGCAAGTGCTGCGTCTCATCAGAGGATGTTTGTACCCTTTTGACTGATGGAAAGAGGCTCCAGACATTTTCGTGGTCTTCTTTGGGTCTTTGCAGAGACTGAATGTTTGTAAAACACCACTCTAAGGGCCATTCCTTCCCTCTCAATAACAAAGTGCCTGTTTTGTTTATATCAAAGCAACCCTTGAGCATGACATAGTTATACTAGTATAGTTTGTTTTAACTGTGTCTAGACTAGGGAGTGGCATTACTGTTAACTCAGTTTGGTTTGTTACCCGTGTAATTATGTCTGTGCAAAACCTGTGTGTGGACAAGCCCTAATCCTCTAGGGTTCTAATTAGAAACAAAATTTACTGCGAATAAAATTGAAGTAAAACAAAGACTTTTCCTAATGTATAGGCAGAAAAAGTGATGCCAGATCAGTATGGTACATCGTATGATTTGTTTCAGTAAATTTATAGCCTTACTTCACTTTGCCAAGAATAATACCAGAAATGTTAGGGAAACTGTCTTTGTTTTACTATGATGTTTCTCTCTGTTCTAATAAATCTTGTATTTAATTAGACCACTTAGTCTAGACTGTCACCCAGGTTTGTTTTTGTAGTGATCTATTTTTGTTTACTTCTCAGAGCAATAACATACCAAAAGGATAGTAGAATAGATGGAAATCGATAGCTACGATTACACTGTAAAATACATATAGTCACATTAGTTAATGCAAAGGAATTTCAAAGAGTCTGTTATGAAGTGGTAATTTATGTGCCACCCGCTATGCAAAAAGTAATGAAAACAAGCATTTGCCTTAATATTTCATATTCTGCAGTCTTCACATGTACACACTGTTAGTAGGCTATTGTTTGTATTGACATAACTATCTTGAATTGGTATACTAGAGTTCTGCTGAGTTTAGTGCAGACATCCAGCTCTACAGACAGGAAGGCATGCTTGTGTTATCTGAAAACAATGGAAACATTCAGCAGCCTCTGAGGTTCAGACAGATGGAAGGAGCATCGGGGGCTGCTTCTTGTGGAGAAGAGCATCTTCTCACCTTCCCCCTCTCTCTGTGCTGTGGGCTGGAGGTGGCATCCCCTGGCCAAGTCTGGGTTCCCTGCGGCAGCCAAGCGAAGGAAGTTAACTCCTAAGAGCCCCCATGAAATTGGTACGGAGAGGGAAAATCAAAGAGCATCTTGGCGATAACTTGATGGCAGAGAAGGGTCCATATAAAGCTTGCCTTTTGCGGGTGCCTGGGAAATGAGCGAGGTCTACTGGCTGCCCTGGTTGCTCATGTGCTGGAAGGGATTCATCCTCTGTTCCCTGTGTTTGGCGCAGTGGGATCGTCTCGGAGAGGTGGGTTTTGTCTTTCTGTGGATAGTGTGTTTAGCATCCTCTAATAGGGCTGAAACGTGAAGAAGGGATTTTTCTCACAGATCTGTGTTAAGTAAAACAAATGGGAATAATTTTGAGATGTGCCATATGGCCAGTATGTGAAGTATCATCAGCATTAACACAAAACTAACATCCTTGACTTCAGATATCCACATTTTCCAGTCCCTCGGCTAACTATGCTCCTCTAAGTACACATGTACATGCATGTGTCAAAATAATTCTCTCTTCAGCCACTCAGTTGGATGTGCTTAGAAAACAACCAAACTTGGTCAAGCAGAAGTTTTCTCTGTAGCATCCACCTGTACTGTTTTCAGACCTCTGTTGTGCAAGAGTCAAGCTCCAGGTTTCCATCACAAGCACAGACATGTCTAAAAGGCGAAGGCAAACATGGCAGTGTGACTTGATTATGTTCCAGTTTCTCCTCTTTGTAGTACTTCCTTTCTGAATCTCCTAAAAACCAAGGACTCGTTTTCCTCCCGTAGTACCCCTGTACAAGATAAACAATGAAGGTGCGGAGCAAAGTTGTCATACGTCGTCTTTGGTGGGGCACACATGGGCCTGTGTTGCTTTGCAGTACGTCCCCAGTAACCTAAACTCTGACAGTTTTTGATAAATAGAAGGCACGAGAGAGAACAACAAAGCTCCTGTTTCAAGGGTTGGCTTTGGCTTGTGTCTTTCTGGGCCGCTGGTGCCTGCTGCTCCAGCATGGCCGGTGGTCAAGTGCTCCAGCCTCCTGTGGGAGCTGTACTGCCGTGCCCAGCCTGCCATGCCCTGCGTGCGTGGAGGGCACGTCTCCTGTTTCTTCTTGCCTCTGCTGCTGCTGTTTTTCTGGAAAGCTTCTGTGCAGTTTAATACTGCGCATCTGTACTCTCTCACTGCTATGTTATATTTAACTTCTGAGGAGTAACGGTGCCATCTACTTCTTGCTTGATTCCATCTGAGTGGCATTGAAGAAACCGATGAGCTGGAGACTTTCCATGTCTTACAAGTTACTTTTGACTTATTTCCAGACCCTTAGGTGGATATAGATAGATAGAGATATATAATAGCAGCTTACTAGTACAGAGCATAAGTCACCCTCACTGATGGAAAGGAAAAGTGGTTCGTCCCTGTCCCCTCTTCGGGAGAGCGGAGCAGGGCCAGTGCTGAGCGTCGCAGCACCCCGGCACACCTCCTGCCTTTGGGAGCCGGGTCAGAAATCATGCCAAGGGTTTCCTGCCGGGTGTCAGGTGTGAAGCAGCTCTGAGACGATGCATAGCTCTGCTTTGATACTGCTGCTGATGTGCTTTTAATGTCTACTGTGAAGCAAGGAATGAACAAAGGGCAATTCTCATTTAGTGAGTTGTGCTAATGGGTGGTAATTTTAGTCTTAAAATCACTTAAGACTTTTCCTTTAAGGATTCCTTTGCAGATATATTCAGTTTTAAAGCTTTTGAAGCCTTTTCGAGATGTTTTTGTCTAAAATATGCACGAGTAAAATATTAATTTATGATTTTAAGTAAACACTTCATATCTACTTGTCTTTGGGTTTTTAGCTGAAGAGTATACAAGTTTGGGTTTTGGTAGTTGCAATATTTCTTGAAATATAATTCAGGAGAAAGCTATTAATTCAAAGAATGCATATATGATGTTTCACCTACCCAAATCTGTAGTCCCCTTTTTATCCTGCTTATGCCAAATTAATTTGTATAACATCCCAAACTAGATAGTGCTAAATTAAACTCAACGATAGCAATCAATACAATATCAAAACAATAATTTGATGTGTAGCATCCTGTAGCAGCTGGAGAAAGAAAATACCAAATTCACATCATAGGACATAGGAAAAAAAATATATACATATATATATATATATGCACTACTTAGAATTTCAGGCTAGAGGTGTGAGTTTGCCACAGGCACTGTATGTGAGGAAATACGTGATTATGTTTCCCTTGCAGTGTACCAGGAGATAAATTGTTCCTTGGAGAACTAGAGAGAAAACTGAGGTGAGGGCTTTTCATGTCAACTCCTTTTGGATCATTTTTGATAAATTAAGAGAATTCTGCTGAAATAGTTCAGAGGAATAAATAAGATGCCTGAACTATGGTACACGTCTGCAGTGTATGTGCTTAAAGCTTGCATTTTCCATAGGGGTTTTCTTGTATCATATTACACTTTAGGATTCCTGGGGCTTTTCCCCATTCCACATTCTTTATTCTTTTCAGTACAATAAATCTTTTTAATCCATCAAAATGTCATGCTGTCTGAAATATGGAGCCATGTTGCAATTACAAGGCTGTTTAGAAACAGAAGGCAAACTCGGTAGTTTATTGCACTCTTATTCTTTAGAGACCTGCATTTTTGTTTGTGTTTATTTAAATGACTTTTTTTGTGAGCACAATTCTATTCCCTTTCAAAGCTGCTTAATAAAGTTTTTATGCCTGTCTGCTCTGAGAAAAGAATTTGGGCCTTTATGATTTCAGTGAACAAATTTATGAAAATCCAGATTTTAACCCCAGCAGGGTCATGTCAGATTGTCTGGAAACTAATTTATGGCAGTGGTGATCTTAAATGAAGTAGAGGTTTTCTTTCCACTGTTTTTTTTCCTCTTTAACAACACTCTTAACTCATGCATTTCTAGCTTTCAAGGAGTCAGCTTTTATTTTATTTTTACATATAAATTTCTTAACACCAAATAATTCCTATGATCAGCGCTGTAAGTTGCATGTTTTTTTTGTCATCCGTTTATTTCTCTGCGCTGTGTTATCAAGTGGGGTTGCAGTTACTCAGAATATGGTTAAGTGATCATGTTGAGATCGTAATTAATTAATCATAAGCAATGATGCTTTATTATTTTAAGCCCTGCAGTCGACAGATTTAGATGGCTGCTTGAGCCGTGCAGTGGTGGAAAGAGGAGGAAGTGGGAGTGAACATTTTCTTTGCAGGGCAGGATGATATTGGGTAGGAGAAAGCTGCACACATGCCTGCCAAAATACTTGGATCAGACTAAAGGAACACAGATGGCTGAGGCTGATAAAGGTGTCTCTTATTGTTTTTTCTGCTCAGTACTGTTTTGAGTTTGTGTGAGAGAAAGAGGTAAGAGGGGAGAAAGAAGACTACATGAATATGTTTATTTTAATGCATTTTACAGTGTAGGGAAGAAGTTGTATAAATTCAATAATCCTGCATGTCTGTGCTCAGTAGGACGCCGTATGTTGGAGTTTTAGGTTTTAGTAACAAATGAACAATAACGAGTCCTTAGGGATTTACGCTGCAGTTCTACCAAGTCCTGCTATCTGACCTTTGGTTCTTATCTCCTCATAGGAAAATTACAACGTAGTGTTGGAAACAGCTCCTAAAAACTGGACTAAAAGCTGCGGCCACCCTGGCCTGCTCGTAACCAACCTGAATGCTAGCTTTCCTCGCACAGCCCCTCAGTGCTTTCTTGTTGCTCAGGTCATTCGTTAGCATGATTATTTATTGTATGCAATCCGTGTGTATATATGCACGTGTGTGTGTGTTTATATACAGATATATATAAATAATATCTTGCCCTGCAAGAAGGTAGTAAGTCTGTCTGCAGTTTGTTTAGCACAGGAGGGTGACAAGCTACTGCAGGACAGGGATGTGTAGGGGATTTCGTAAGGGAAGAGTGAGTCACAATGCTCATCTGAGCAAAGTCCAGAGTTTTTTCGCATTTTTGCTATTTAATGTTGTAGAAATCAACCAGTCATCACTATCTAGAGAGTGGTTTGTCTGAACTTTAAAGTTCCTTGCAGAAATAAGTCATTTTCACCAGACACAGTGGTTGTTCCAAGTCCATCGGATCTGTTGCACCCTTAAGCAACAGCATCCATCAATGCAAAGCTGAGGAGAAGGACGTAGAAACAGGACGCTTTTTTACCTCCATCTGTTTAAAGCAAAGCCTTAAACAAGCATTTTCATTAAGAGGCCTGAAGAAAGATTCTTGTTTTGTAGATGTAGTGTTTTCCTGGTCATGACAGCTGGACAGCCACAGGATATTCCTGCTGGTGAGCATGAAAGAAATGTGGTACTTAAGACTGTGCTAGGGTGAATGAATTTCATCTTGAATATCTTTATCAATTTGCCATCATTAAGTTGAGATTGCAGTTTTTTCATAGAAACTAAAGTAGTAGTTCAATGTAGTTGCAAAGTCATACTTCTAATGGTATAGTGTTGATAACTAAGACCAAACTTTGTCCAAAACAGCTTTACTTTGTCTATTATCTTCTAAATGCTCTTTCTCTCCTTCTTTGATCACCCTATATGCATATGTTTCTAAAACAGACACTGAAATATGTTTTTTTGGTGGTGTAAAACTGCCCAGAACTGATGGAGGCAGGCAGTGTTTCATTCTAAGGTTTGATGCTACAATGTGAATGAGCTTTTATGATTCCTTGAGGTCTCACATGTGCAAACAGTCTCTTCTATAAATACAGCATAATATTTTGAATATTAATTATGGCTGCTGCTATACAAATAGAAAAATAAGTGCAGCCCA
>VXAL01010220.1:309840-420178 GCA_013399475.1 Chauna torquata | reverse complement strand
ACTAAAAAGAAAAAAAAGTGGACTGGCTTTTTTTTTAGCTATGCTAATTTTCCATCACTGTAACTATATTTTTATTTAATGAAATTACTTTTCATTTACATTGGTATAACCAAGCAGAAAATGAGGCCCCGAGTAAATATGAAAGAAGTTCTAGTTGTGTAAATTAAAATCTATATTGAAAGTGACACAGGGTAAACACCAAACATCTAGCAAAAACTTGCCTTTGCCAAGGAAATAAGGGAAACAAGGCATTCTGCAGTCATTAATTAGGCACTGTACATGGATATAACTCAGTAAAGAGGAATATAAGACAATGGTATTAATACATTGCTCCCATTGAAAGAAGTAGCAATAAGTTATAGTACAAAGGGGGCTGCAAAACAACTTAATGGAGCACAGTTCTATAGAAACTGCCATCAAGTCGATTAAACTCTAGAAATTCATTTTTAGACATATGCCTTGGTCATTATTCATGTAATTTTAAAAATAAAGTAGAGCTTTATCTAGTATTAATTTAGAGAGCTTTCTGTCGTGGCACAGTTTTAAAAAGACAAAAATTAGTTTCCTTGACCTGAGCCAGAAGTTTGGTGCTTGATGTTTATGTAGGCTGGTAAAAAGAATGGAAAAAACATCTGAAGTATTTTGGTAGGGGCATGTTGGCAGCCTAAAAATTGTATTACCAACACACATGCCATGTATATTCCAGCTGCTGTTAGCAGGAAGAAAAATAGCTTTCTTATGGCGGGGGGGAAGATTCAGATTTTAAAAATGTACTTACTGAGAAACTTGAGTGTGTGCATTCATAAAGACCTAAATATAAATCCTGTTCTCTTTACTCTTCTGGGTAGTTCCCTGAAGACCAGGACTACTAGTGTAGGGCTAACAGAGCTTGACATTCTGGTAGCACCAAGACCTCTTGTAGGCCATCTCCTGATTTACAGACAAATAAAGTATTTCCTATGTAAAATAAAATGAGCTGCTTACTAAAATGGAAAGTCCTTGAGAAATGGTCACATGTTCACTGTAGGGAATGACTTCACCAAAGGAAGCCTGAATTGAGCTCTTTTCCTCTTTTACTGCTATTGGGACTAGCAATCCTTTTGGTTGAGGAGGTGGTGGGTTTTGGAGTCACCTGCAAGCTCTTGTGCCCTGCATGTTTTCTCTCTCAGTATTTGCTTAACAGGGGACCATAACATCATGGTTTAGGCATTTCTTTGTTTGGTTCTCCAGATGCATCTAGCATCTGTAATAATAACACTACTAAGCCATTTGTTGAGGCTTTCAGTATCTCCTCAGTGAAGAACAATAGTTCCCCCAGAGAGTGTCCTTCGGAGGCAATGAAGAAGGGGAATGCCCCCATCTATCATGGCTGGGAGACTCCTCGCAAAGTGCTCATCCTGTGTAGCCGGGACCTGCATGCCTTGCTTAACCTAGGCTGCTACATTCAAGATGGCTAAATTTGTGTAGTGAGTCCCATCACAGATGCAGATTTCTGCTTACATTGGAAATAGTGACCAGCAAATGCTCATAGCATGCTTGAGAATGGGTTGGTGGTAGCAGTTCTACCTTCCTGTGCCCCCCATGTTCAACTGCAAATGAAAATGTATGAAATGGGCTCTGTATTCAATTGTTCAAAAAACAAAGTTTACAAGGCAATTTTCTCTTTAGAAGAAGCTCAGTTTATTAATAGCTGCTTTTTAATTTTCAGTCAAGAAAGTTGTATTGAAAAGAAAGAATTGCTTTAGTAGGCTGAAAGATACTATCTTTCTCCACCATTCCAAAATATATTTTAATGTTTATAACATGTGCGTTATAATATAGCTGTGTACTTCTCCATTAAAAAAATGAACAACAACAACAACAACAAACAGAATTCTATTGTTTAGAATAAAAGATTCTGAAACAGAGAAACATTGCCATAAGATTTCCTCTGTGACACCCACAGACATTGATTAATTGGGACAGTCAGTGTGGCTTTCCTTTAAAAAGAAAAAGCTTAATGATTAACTAAGTTCTTTTTCTGTCCCTCCCACTGAGCATATAAAACGCTTATAAAAGAATGTAGAACCAAAGCACTTAGAGTTGTTGTTGTGCACAATAGCAACACAGCTGAATATTTCACTATATATAACCAGAAACATTAATTTCCATGTGATAGCTATCAAGATCTGAATATAACAATGTGTGCTCCAAGTCACTGAATGTTGTCTGGAGAGAACAAAACTGCCCTTCTCCCTGAGTGTAGATAAGGTAACACCTATACTGAGCAATTGACCAACCTTTGTTTTTATGTATGTTGCAACGTTGTGATTGAGAACGGTGACTTTGTTAAGTTATGACCAATTTGATGCTGAATGACATTTCTCTGGCTTGACATTTCTAAATGCCTAGTGAAAGGTAATGAGACTTGAAACGTGTCTGCTGTGGACAAGTAAATTCTTTTGTTGATGTCATCTGGGCAAATAAGGCATTCGTTCTGTAAACAAGGGGATTGTATTGCAGTTGGCAATGACTGTCATCTTCCACTTGAAATTCCACGTGGTTGGTGACTGCCAGACATGATGGTAGCATACTGAATTGTAATTAAACATCTCTTGAATAATGTCTACATAATATTCAGTGTTATTTTGCCTGCATCAAATTCAACGCTGTTGTAATTACATTTTCAAACTAAGGCATAAAATCTGTCCATAGGCTTTTGCAAAATACGTTTTTGATATTTGTTATATTGAAGTATTTCCCTTCCTATTTGTGTCTTTAAACTGGCATTTGGCATTATTTTAGGGCTATATTATATGGGATAGTGAGAGGACAGCTAAGCTTCTGTTGTGGTTTAGGAAATAATTTGCTTTTATGTTCTACAAATCTTCTTCCAAATTATGTAAGAGTGCCTCTGTCACGTAATAGAGCTGGTAGAACAGAGGTGCACTTGGGAGGGAACGGGACAGTGAGAGTTAGCTGAAGAGGATCAGTGGATCTTGTACAAATTGGATTCAACAGGAACAGCCCAAGGTACGTAATAGATGTGAAGCTTTTTGAGATACGGTGTTGCATGGGGCACCACAGCTTTTGCTCCTGTTCAGTGAAATCAGATGCATTTCTCTGTTCTTAATCTCTATCAAGACGCCTGGTTTACTTTCTAGGAGGCAGTCTGCTTTTCTGGGAAAGATTTTTCCTTGTATTAGCTGATAGCACTTTGTAAATGGCAGGTTTTTTTGTTCTTTTCCTAGTCACGTGAAGAATAATTGTAGCATTTAGCTATATGATTCACCAAAACCTCCAAAATACAAGAGGTTATATAATGTTTTGGTAATCCAACAGATCTTATGTATAGATCAATGTGAAAGTTTACAGCAGGATAGTTTCAATGTGGTTACCTTAATTTATATATGTTGAAAGTTATATCCTTCATAAAACTACCTTAGAAGTGTAGCATTGTGGGTTTGCGTAAAAGATGTCTGTCAGTAGCTTGCAACTCAATGCCCTTACCTTATGAGTCCCCTAAAAGTCATTTTCCCTCTAATACTTGATCAGTGGTAGTTTCATAGGTGCTAGCTTGCATACACCTAAGCTTTTGAAATTTAGTTTTATGTTTTGGATGCTGGAATTAGGCCTCTTATGGCATGTCAATAGTGTCAGAAAAATTTACAACATCAAGTCCAAGCCTAATATATACTTCTGAGGGAGTGTTGTTTGCGTTACAGCCTGATAGGTTTTGTCTGGCTCTGCTGGCTTTCTAAAAGATTGGTGGGATGGTGGCACAGTGGTGTGATGGTCAGATGGTCTCGTCCCAAGGATTTAATTTGTTTGAGGAACATAAATTCCGATCCAGGCTTGTTTGCTTTTATCACGACAATGGCATTATTTTCTGAAAGTGGCCTTCACTGCATATTTAAGAGTCCTTTGAAAGAAAACCTGCATACTGCTTTCCGAAGAGACAGTTTAAGTAGGTAGGCTGCAGGTAGGTGTCTGGTGGGGGCTGCGTGGTGACTGCCCCGGCTCGCCTCCTGCCCCCAGCTGCTCATTGCTGCCCTTGCTCCCTGCCTTGGCACGAACAGTTGTTATCAGCAGACTGTAAAGTGGCTTAGGAAACTGAGCCAGCTGAAAAATAGCCCCAGAATAATTATTTTTCAGCTGGGTCAATTTTCCTAACCCATGTTACAGCCTAGTGATGCAAGAATTGGTGCTGGCTGACAGTAAGGGTCAGTGAGGGACTGGGCATGAAAGGCTGAGAATACAGAAGAGGGATTAGCAGTGGCTTAAGCAGGGAGTTACCAAAAATTTTATCATCTTGACTATTTTTCCCCTTACAGAGTATTTTGATTCTGATGTAAGTTTCACATCTAAGTCCTGACACTGGTATCCAAGCATTTAATAGGTTTGGAGCATCCGGGCATCTCTTGGGACTTGGTTCCTATCTTGTGTGTCTGTGTTAGATGAGAAAAGATGCATTGCAGAGATTGAGATAACTGGAGCCTTAGAAGACACCATTTTCTCTAGAATCTTCTCTAAGTCTTCATCTACTTTTTTTTATCATTTTCTATAAAATCCTGTTTTCTGTCCTTATCTTTTTTTTCCTTTTTTTTTTAATAGAGGCTTATCTTTTTCTGGCTTTAGCAAATAGACAAGATTTTAAAAATGAAGCAGAGCATGGTTAACTTCTGGGTTTAATTGCTATTATTTTGAAGCTGAAAATGCTGTAGAAGTCAGGTTTTAAGAATGGCTTGCAAGAAGTCTGCCAAAAAAAATAACATAGCTATCTAAGGATTTAGTTACTAGTGCAACTGTTCCCTCATTTGAAATGCAGACTGTCCTGGGTGAATAATGGGATACAGGAATGAGTGGAATGAAGGAATGCAGCTGGATGCTGCAGCTCCAGGAGAAGTCAAGGTTGTCCAAAGCCAGGGCTTCAGTGGTCACTGGGGAGGAGCACCTGGCAAGTTGCAAAGTGATCTTCCCTAGGCACAGAGGGTTCCTGTTTATTGAGCCCCTTGCAGGGGAGGAGTATGAGTATACATGTCCCTCTTGCAGAGTATGGAGCCTTTGCTTCATCAGGTAGGAGAGCTGGAGAGAGGTAGTCACGGGCAAAGTGTTAGAAAATGAAGTGATGTATTGTGCATGTCACCTTCCCAAGGGGAAACATGAAGTGGAGCCCGTACTCCAGCTAACTGTCATTGCTGCATCTACTTTTTTGCTACCTTCTTTGTCCTGCTGTAAATCCTGTAGTCCACATCTCCAAAGCATCATCTTGGGAGGTAAGGCAGGCAGGCTGTGGACTTGCTGCGTGTGTGTGCAGTGATGCTGTGGCATGAAGGAGGCTTGTCTCAAGGACTCCCGCGTTGCCTGCCTCACTTTTTTGGTCGTGTGAACTACTTACTTGAGCACTTGCCCAAAGTAAACTCATTGTAAGGTAATTCCCAGTATAAGAATTCAGGCCTTGACTCAAGAGGAACACTAAAAAATAGTAAGATAAACCTTCAGCTTAGAAGAAAGATGCTGTTTTTTCTTGCCATTGTACTCTAGTCATTGTCTGCACAGATGGGTACTTTCCTCTTTTGTTAATTCCCAAGTCTAAATTTAATATATATGTATATATACGTATGTGTGTTTATTTTAGCATGTAGACATTTGTAGTTATTGTTTTTATTTAACACTTCTTCCTGCTCTGTTACTGGCAGCAGTATTTGATTTATTTCTGTGATTAATTCTCATCCCTTTTAAATCCATGGAGCCTTTAAAAAAGAAGAAAGAAATCTTAACAATAATAGTGGCATTCAAGCTCCTTTATCTTCATTTTGTTCCAGTGCAGTGGTGGATATTCCAAATTCTCCATGGTAATAGAGAAGTATTTCAGAAGCAAATATCTTGCCAGATCTTTGCATTTTCATTACAATTATTGCTAAGGAGAAAGAGTACTTTATCAGACATAGGCTTTGTAGCACTAGAACATAGATGTTTAAAGCTGATGCAAATTAGTGTTCTCTTTTCATTGTGAGTTTACTGCTGAAGTAGTGCAATTTTTTTTAAGAACCAAAGATCTTTTCTTAGAAAGACTTCACTGGCATCTCTTTGGTACGCAAGCAGTGCAATGCATCCCTGCGGTTTCTTACAGGCCGAACAGAAAGATCTCCTTTACTCTGCCTATTTTGTTACTTGCGGATTATGTGCATTAGCTGTTATCCCATTATATGGTACATTCATAACTGCTCTGTTCAAGTTCTGAAGTAACCAGGTTGGGACTGTGTATAGTCCTGCTAACATGAAAAGAGTACAGGAGAAAAACAAAACAAAACAAAAAAACAGAGTGTCTGGCTACTGGGAGGGCAAATAATGAACCAAAGATTTCTATTTAAATCGGTTCAACGTTTCTTTCTTTTTTTATGTTTACCTGTCCAACTGCTGTCCTTAGGCAGACATTTCCCCTCTTTCATTTTGCAACCATATCTGACCTCAGCCACAACCAGGGAATAATTTTTTGCTCCTGAAGGCTCTGCCTGATCTTACAGTAGTTTTTCTGTGCTGCAAGTCTGATGAAACAAGGGCTAGAAACTGTGGAGCTTCTCTAAGGTTATCAAAGAACCAGGTCCAGTTCTGTTTTGTGAAAAGAAGTTGTTTCCTAGAGTGAGCCCGAGCTGGCTCCTGTGGTGGGTGGGTCGAACCTCGCAAAGCAGGTGCAGTGCTCTCTGCTGGAGCAGCTCGGAGGGTGGGTGGTGAGCGTGGTCAAGTTGCGATAACAAGGACTTTTTTTTTATACAATACTGTTGTATTTTTATTTTGTTTCATTCTCCTATTTTAATCGCATTGTTGAGGTTCTACTTAGGACTGAATTTAGAATTTATAGTATTAAACAGTTTTAGTATCTATTTTTTTCTATTTGGACGTTTTATGGGACAAACGCTACCTTTTCAAAAGAAATATATATATATTTAATCTAAGCCTTCTTAGATCAAAATAGTTCTTGTTGAGTAAAAGGTAGGAATGAATGCAGCACTGTCCTTGTCTGGACTAATTACTGAATGCGTCAAATTAAGAATATTCATCAAGTAAACCCAGGAAAAAAGTGATCTAATAAAAAATTGTGTTCAAAGGGCTTTCATCTCCATTGAGATTACATACATGAGCCAGTCAGAAAACATTCACCTTTGTTCACTGACATTTAAGAAATTAAGGAGCTTGGAGCTACTCGTTATGTTGCAGTTACTTAAGACTTGTCTAATTATCGATTGATACATCTATAATACATAAGATTAATTCTAGAGAAGTTACATATGATAGCTGATTTGATATTTAAGACTTAGTTAATTGCATAGCTAAATGATTTTTAACAGTGAAACTTAAACAAAAAAAATTGTAGTCATAATTAGCACAGTAAAACCATACCAATTCCCTATATAATATGGTATAACATCTTATTAAAAATTTGCCCACCTACCAAGTTTTGCCTACAAGGAAATGGAGGTTTGTGAGAATTGTGTAGACAAAGGATCCAGTCACTCAATTAATGGGTGACAAGTATAATAAAGCAAGGCAGTGTGCATGGAATTGTCTGTATTTGGATTAATTCGTTATGTGCAACTTTTTATTAGGCTTCTCTCTTCAACACAGTTTGATGAGCATTCCTAGCAACATAAGACTATGTATGCTGAGTAGCAGGAAGAAAATGTTAAACTATGTTGTGTAATTTTAAGAGTTTAACCTAGATCAGGACATTGCAGTCAGATATATTGTGTCCGTATATCAGCTAAACGTGGAATAATACCTCAGTAAAGGGAAAGGAGTTATTTTTCTCCTTAGGAATTTTCATACTGATGGATTTTTGAGACATTCTTTTTTTGTAGATACATTGAAAATTTCAGTCCAAATAGTAACATCAGCTGCAGAATATCATACTGTACTATTATGTAGAGGACAGATACTGATGTAATGATCATGTCATCAGCTTTGAGAGGTTTTTATGGCTCTGTTGCTGGAGATCATCTGTCTGCAATGCCCATGAAGACAATGACATACCTTCCTACGGATAACGTATGGGTATCTCTTGAAGGTATTGCTGTCTATTCTTTATACGGTTATCCCGACAGCTTTCTACCATAGCCAGGAAAATTTAATGAAAAGGCTAGTAGAGGTAAGGGTCAACATCCGGTCAAGGTTTGCAATATTGGGCATCCATCCCATCCTAGACTTTATCACGCTACTGAGATTACTCAGTCTGTGCCATGACAGCTTCCTCAAAAAGTCTCAGAAATATTAGTTACCTGTTAGTTTAGATTAACGAATTTTACAGATTCGTATTTGACAGCCTTGACAGGTTTTTTGGAAAAAATGATTATTTGAGTGCCTTCTACTATGTTGGTATCACTGCCATCGGTGAAATGATGCCTTAAATATTAGCATATGATTAGTGTTTTATGTGCTTAATTTTTTCCAGTGTATGAAGAATAGATTTGCTTAAATTGTTTTTCCTGGTCCTTCTTACTGCTTGAGCATGTCTGTTTGGTTTTACGAATTCTGCTGTGCAGGTCTCCACTTCTTTATTCACAGGTTCACTTGGCAGTAGGAGAACTAAAGGTTTTTATTCATTTCAGTTCTTAATTTCAATTGATTTCAGTTTTTATTAATTTTGAGAGCCCTTGCTATATGAAGTATGCTATATGAAGAGATATGGCCAAAGCTTTATGGGTGCCGTATTGGAAGGAACACCCTGTTTTAGGCATGGTATCACTCTGGAGAGAAAATTGACTCGGAGTTGATGCCTGCCTGACAGGAGTGGTGGTGACTCAGGTGAGTGAATATCTTCAATGAGCCGCTATTCAGATAACTTCTAATTAGTAAGAGAAGATGTCATATGGCTGTAACTTATCATCAGTGGTTCATCAGTGTCTGCCTATGCCATTAAACTGCTGGTGTGGATAAATAGCATTTCCTGATGAAACTTGATAGGTATTTGTCCTCATCCCCATGTTTCATTACTATGAAATGTGGAGGTCAAGTTGGAATTAATATTTCTTATATTTCATTTACAGCTTTATCTTAAACCATCACAAATAAAAGCAAGTGCTTGGTTGTCCTTGTATCATACTTAAGTTTTGGAGTTTTTTTCTTCTGAGATGCGTCTTACTGTTTTCAGAGCCATACTTCAGTGGTGTTTTTGTGAGCTGCATGGGATTACTCATTTCTTAGAGTCAATCAAGTTTTTTCTTATTTAGCTTGCTGTCAACAAGTTTTTTTTTTTAAGTAATGCTCTTAGAAGGTCATTTGACTTTTGAGGGTTATTCACTTTGTTAGCCCAAACACTAAAACCTTGTGTCCTTGGGTTCTGATTAGTGACACTTTAATAAAGTCATTTAAGTTCTGTAGACTGAATTTTCCACCTTTTCTAATGTTTCTATGGTCACAGGGAAGCGACCTGTATTCAATCTTTTAAATGCAAATCTTTGAAAAGTTACTGTGCAATTTTGTGTACCAGACTTTTTCATGGGTTACAAAAAGTGCCTTTTTTAAACAGCTACAGCAATGTCTTTTCTCTTTCTTTTCTGTTTTCCTCCTCTCTTTCTTTCTCCTATGTGACAGCAATTGACTAAACTTGGGTCTTTTAGGGTAACAAAGGATTGAGAAAAATCGTAAAGGTTTTTATTGCTGCACTTTTTTTGGCTGGGCCAGGACAGACAAAGCCCTTTCCACTTGATTAGATAATAAGGCTAACATAGGCTTTGAGTGAAAAATATCTTTGCATTCTCCTCTTCTTTTTCTTCCAACCCAAAAAAAAAGAGGGGAAGGACAAAAAAAAAAGAAAACTATGCCTAATCAGCCACAATTAAATCTTTCATGGCGAGCTCACTTTGGAGGAATTAATGCGTTTTGTATTGCCTAACAACTTTAGTGAGCATTTACAACACGTGAGAACTGGGGGGAAGAAAAATTATGGTCGTCTCTTTGGTTCACAAGAACCAGGGAAGGCAGGTCATTGACTTGATTTTCATGGGAAGATTGACTCTGGAGCACTCGCAGATTCAGAAGTGGAGCGAGCTGGTATTGACAGCTGTGGCCTGGGGAGGGGAGCATGCGGGATCATTGATTGTGCCATGGCTTGTTGGGGAAAAACAAGGGAAGACGTAAAACAAAGAGCAGAAAGGGAACAGTGGTTGCAGTGTCCCAGGGCTGATGAGCGGCTTCTCATCAGTGCTGGATAAGTGTTGCTCTTTGACTCAAGAAGCTGGGGTAGAGAAATATTAGTATAATTAAAGGGGATGCCGTTAAGTGAGAGTTTGCTCGTAATTAAGCTGAAGAAGTTGTACCATGTTCCCCCACTGTGTACTATGAGAAGCTGCAGGAGATTCTCTTTCAGTCCTGTTGTCTGCCTCGCTGCTTTAGAACAGCTCATGCAAAAGAAATTTGGAAATCCAGATGTGTTTTCCCAAGGTAGTCTGTAGTACATGTTAAGAAAAGAATAATATCTGCAGGGGTTTTTAATTGCTATTTTAAAGATTGCTTTTCTGACACCTGTTTTGTGTGTAGACTGTTATTAAAATTTATCTGGACACTGAGGTTTTCTTGCGTAGACACATCAGTCCACTTACTTCCCTTTCACCTGCACAGGCCCTGGACTTTGTTTCACTTAGGTGTCCAGACAGATCCTTACACGTGCTGGAAATGCAGATAAGCGTGCAGTCTCTTCACACCTTCTCTCCCGAGGGAACCAGGCATGCACCCCATCCTCTGCTCATTGTGTAACCCTGCTGCCTCCGCCACGCACGTCCCAGGCGTTTTCCTCCTCTTCCTCCCCGTCTGTTTGTGTGTGCTTATTCCCAAAACAGTCACAGCTCTATTCACTTGCCGCAAGACCTCAGATCATCATTTGTCTCCTTTTACCCAATTAATCTCGTCTTTCTCATCCCTCCCTCTACCTCTTAATCCATCGTTTCCCACTCTCACCGAGTGCCAGCGGCTCTACCTCCGGCCAAGTTTCCTTCTAATGCAGAGGGTTTTCCAAGTTCCTCCCCAGGAAGGTTTTGGTCCCTTTTGAGTATCACATGCAAGATACGCAATTGTTATTCAAAGTAGATTTTTTTCTTCTGTTAAGAGGCCCACACAGTGAAGTTGCAGTTATGACAAACTACATTACAGCCTAATCTCATGAGCTAGTAAAATAGCTTAAACCAAACAAATACGCAGATTTTGCAGGTAGAGGAAACATAGCAAGAGCCAAACCAAACAAGTCTGGCCCTTAAGGGCTGCCTGAGAGAAGGCTCTTGCCATTTTGCAGGCTTTTACCTTGGTGCTTCAGCCCCACAAAGCCAGTTAGCATTGAGCCCAGGCTGTCATCTGGGCTCCGCAGGATGGATGCCCGCCGTAGCAGCCAAGGTAACCCCTTGCCCTGCTTGGCGTCCCAGGCCTGCTTGCGGAGCCCAGTCCTGAGGGTTTCACCGCTGTGTGTGGAAAAGTCCCCTCCCCAAAGCTCAGAACCAGAATAAGGATGAAATCGTGAGAGAAAGGGGTTTGCTTGTTTTGGTCTTCTGGAGCGCGAGGTGACCAGAAACATGCAGAGGATGGCTGTTTTTTTTCCTTCCCATCTCAGAGGAGAGGTGAGCAGGTAGCTAGCTCTATGCTGTCAGCTTTTGTCTGACTAGCAAGTGAGTAACTGGATTTTTATATATTTCTCTGTATTCATCAGACCTTTTCTGAATTTTTTTTTTTGCAGGATCATCACGCTGTCAGTGACTGTGAGTTCATAGGTGACAGCAGTTAAAGCACATCTTCCTAGTCTCATAGCCAAATTTTCACTGCTTCGTTTGAATTGAATTTAGTGGGCTCATGTATATGCATGAAGATATGAAAACATATGAAATTTGTTTAATTTAGGTGTATATATGATGTTTCCATAAGCTGTAACTTTAAGAAGTTATTCCATCTGGAATGTGCTGCCTCATTTTTCTGTCACTGCAATACTTATCACTGTTTCATTCTTTTAGCTTTTTTCTTTCTTTCATGAATTACTAGCTGGTCTTGTACAACTACTTTTTTTATAAAGTTTTTTTTAAAACTCTTCTGAAATCCATCAATTGATTTTTCCTTTTTAAAAAGCTGGAAGTACTGTTCACACATGTAACTTAAACAATTTACATAGTTACTCTGGATTTGAACTGATCTATGGAGTGGAATAGAGCAGTTATCCAAAGCGAAGTCCTCAGTTTTTGATGCTGACTGAAAACAAACCAGCCCATGCTCCCCAGCCTCCAAAACGCCCTGGGGTTAGTGCTGCACAAAGATCACCATAGGAAGTGGCTGAGTTTTTTTTACCACTGGCTTTTATCTGAATCCCTGCTTTGCTTGAGCTTTAGAAGTCAAATGAGCAGAAGAAATGCAGCAGATAATTTGAGATGTGTGGGAAGAATGGAAGCTGAAAGATGGGCTTTCTTAAGGCTTCACTCAGTTCCTGCCTTCCCAAAGAGAAAGGGAGATTATTCTTCCTGGCTATACTTCTACAGCAAAATAATTGCCTTGAGGATGCCTATGTGGAAAGATACTTATTTCAGATTATCTTTGTGTTAAATGGCTGGCAGGGAAGCAGAGGTAAGCAATTGTTTTGGGTAAATTAAAGTGCTTTATCTCATAATCATGAATGGCCGTCCTCAGCTTAGACTTGCCGTGCCTTAATCCGTTTGTCCTGCAAAGCACTTCCAGCTGTAATTGGTCTGATCTGGGGTCTTACCACCTTGCCCAGGAGATGATCTGGTTTTATCTGATTTGTGGGCCAGCAACCTGCACATCCCAGCAAACCCGTGCTGTCAGGTCACTGCTGCCTGCAGCATTTCTATAGCTGCTTTTTTCCTGCCTGACAGCTCCTCTAAACCAGGGGAAAGAATGGACTGAAAAAGGAGCATCAGGTCATGAGAAGGTGATGGTTGAGGGTTCAGGGAGAGCTACATGTTATTGCTACGCATTCAAGCAAAAAAAAAAAAAAAANAAAAAAAAAAAAAAGAAACCTGCTTTCATTGAATTCAGAGCTATTGTATTAACATGTCAAATCACAGTGCAATATGTTGCAGATGAACAAACGTAGTGTAGCAATATTGCATTAAATCCAGCAATATCTGTAAAGAACTAAAGGCACAAAAAAAAAAAGAAAAAATCATTCTTGCTAAGTGACAGTTGCCTGCAGGAATACCATTTTAATTCCAAAGCTGCATTTTATTGCTTTATAGCTGCTACCTGATGCAATTCTTATAACACATTCATTTCTGTACAAATACAAAAAAGCGAGTGCAAAAGCATTTTCATTACCAGCCTCTAGGCTCCAGACCTTACTGGTAGCCTTTCTGCACAGCTTCTGCACCCCAGACTTTCTGACTGTTTGGAAAGGCTGTGGATTTCATATCTCAACCTATTTCTAACCTCTTGCCCACTGAAAGGATAGAATCTGATTTATTGCTTCCATTGTTTGTGTTAATCTAGCCCTGAGTAGATCTATTATCTATCTACAGCATTTATTACTGATGGCTTTCCCAAATTGTTTGGCACTTTAAGTGGTTGTGTGGTTGGATGTTGCAGACAGCGTAGTATGATGTGTTTCTAACTTTACTGTCCCATTGCCATTAGTTGGACTAGGATTTTGTTGTCTTGAAGAGGAAGCTGATGCACTATGTAGTTTTTTAAATTTTTCTGAGAGCATTATTTAGAATAATGACACATTTATACTTGCAATTTGGGATAGACAATTTAGATGATGTAGTTCTTGTAAGTTAGCTTTTATTTAAAATGCATGTAACTGATTAAGTCGCTTGGCAGCCAGTCAGAATGATTACTTAAGTACTGCAACTTCACAGTAATTTTAAAATGGAAAAACAGGCAGTAATTTAGTGATATCATTGAGAAACATAACATTCTTTCAAAGAAAGCAAAGACTTTCTTCACAAAGAATAGACGTCACCCCTTCTTTTGGCCATTGCTGTCTCATACATTCCTATATGCTGCTTTGTTCCATGTTAACCAAAAACGAATGTCAAGTATTTAATCTAGTGCAAACTTTACATTTGCTAAAGGCATGCAAAACAGCAGAGTGCATCCACCCTAAAATTATAGACTCTTGTTTTGTGCTTTGTTAATTGGATTAAGTGGTTTCTGTTATCTCTTCAAGAAGAGAAGACAAGCTCTCTGAGTATTTAGTATGGAACAGCTCGTTTACATGGAGTGGCTGTGCTTTGTTGTGATCATCGGGAAGCTAACTGGCAACTTTGGCTTTCCAGTAGTGATCTTTCTCTCCACCTGTCGAAAACAATACAGATCGCCATCCAGAAAGGTCTACCATTCACGTAGACAAAATTATAGACAAGACAAGCAGTAACATGGGAAGACACAAGCACAGAGAAGTGAGTCTTCTGAGTCTCACTCCCATGCTATCACCTAGGTTATGTAGTTTTCTATTTCTGCTAACTTTTTACTAAAGGCACGGCGCAGATCAGCGGAGTGTAGTCCAGTATTAGTTGGAGAATTGCTATTCTAGCTTCAAAAAGTTGTCTTGTAGTTCTGCTCTAATTGCCTACTGTTCATTTTCAAGACTAAAATGAATCACTGTCAGGCTTGAACATAATTCCATGTTTGGTCCTAGTGCTGTAGTTGCAGAGTTTGCCTACAAACTGCGCACAAATCTATATCACAGGGAATGCGTTTTCCTAAAAATGGCTAAGGGGAAGCTAACAAACCATGGCTTGTCCCAATTCTCTTCATAGAAAGGCAGAGCGAGTGGTATAAATCATCTCCTAGATGCTACTGTCTGTAGGCGTACAGCAGCCATGCACTTTAAATAAGTGTATGAGCTTACTTTAAAGCATATACAACTTGAAAAAGGAAGGATTGCTGCTGGTGTGGTAGTGGCTGTGCCACCAGCGTTTGGGGTGGTTGGCCTGGTCTTTGCCTTGGGAATAACAGCGGGCTGTAACTTTCCTTTAGAATTCAAGTAGCTTTTAGATTTTGCATGGCACGGTTTTTGAGACTTGTTATTCCTGCAAAGGTAAACTTGTCTGAAATTGGCACAGGCAAGCAGGTATCAGTCAGGCTGCTTTTGTAAAGAGCTGCCTGCATCCCAGCTGCATCCTGTGATTGACACGCTTGCATCCGGACAGCAGCAGCACTGCTGTTTTCAACATGTTCGGTTTTCTGTCCCCAGCAGGTCACTGTGTGCTCTCCTCGGCCGTCACCAAGCAGTGAGCTGATTAAAAGCCTCCTTGTTGCTCAGTCTGGCTTTGGGTGATTGCAAAGCTTTGCTGAATGCCACTCAGTGTGGTTTTGGTCTGTGTGATTTGGTGTGTGCTGCCTTAAATTCTGTGTGTTGAGGGCATTAAGAACACATTTCCATTTCTACCCATAAATGAAGGTGTTCCCTGACAGCATGCATAAATAAATAAATAAAAGTATTTGTTTGGTAGGAAGCAGTTGTGACGTAGAGATTACAGCTTTGAGCATTCAATGCTCATCAAGAACAGATTGCTGTCATAAAGATTTCTTAACAGTGTAAACTGTTAAGGTACAGAAATGTCCTCAGTAATGACAAATCAGGAAAAATGCCAAAATCACATAACTAGAAGACAATTTAGGCAAGAATCAGTTTCTTGAGCCCAGTTCTTCCAGCGAATGGTTTGCCTGTGGTCAGAGATATCCTCAGGCAACATCCTGAGACCTGAAGCTCCAAGGAAGCTGGTTTCCACAGCTTGGCATGTTGTATCTGCAGGCTATGCTGCTGATGTTTTCAGTGCTGAACAGAGCCACGAGGTAGTTTGTTCAGAAGGAAATATACCATGCAACTGAGACAGAAATGGGGGAAAAAGCTAGTTTAAAGAATGACTTTTCATCTTCCAGCTCACAGGTCAAAAGTACTAACAGAGTAGTTGATTAAGCATGGACCAAGAAGATCTTTATAGTCACAGTGCAGCAAAAAACACGTGATAGTGTAACCTCTATTAATTTGTTTAAAAAAAAAAACAAAACCTGTTTGCAGTACTGAGCAGCACTGCAGCACTACTGTCATTCTTCTTCCCATTAGTAAAATTAAATGCTGAGACCTTTCCCCCATCTAATGTTATTTCTCACATGGTGACATTCAAAAACCCATTGACAAGCTGCAAATGATGTGTGAAGCAAACTCCAGGATTAAGTTTATAACCTTCCCCAGGGGGAAAGAATTTGGAGACAGGAGTGAACTCAGGATAGTAAAACAAAAGGGGCACAACCGAGATGGATCAGGAGAACTCATATTCATATTTACCTAAATGAGAAATACCAGGCAGTCTGAGTTTATGTGGTGTCCTGGGAGTTTTACGCACAGGTATGTAGCACATGATTTTATAGCCCCTTCTCACAGGTTTTACTGTTCTCACTAATGAGAAACCACATCTCTCTCTCTCTCTCCAGCTTTGCAGCTGGGATTTGAAAGTGCGATAAATAAAATATAAAAGGTAGAAGACCAAGGGCTTATGTCCTGCGGATAATACACCTTCCTTCTGGGGGGGGTTGTCATTTACTACCGAGTTTGTTGTCAGATGGGTGTGAATAGGCTTTTGGGGCCTTTAGACACTGTTAAATTGCACATGTTAGTGAAGTGGTGGAGCTAGGGACCTCCTTCCCTGCAGTAATCAAAGAAACAGCTAGTTCCTTCACATATCTATAAGATTATTTCCTTTCATCTGACAGCATTAATTTCTTTTGAAGTCATTTAATCTTTGCTCCATATAAATTGAGGAGAGTTATTTTAAGCAGCTCAGTGGGCAAAAGGGAATCTTGTGACCCGGCGTTGGCAAAAGCTGGCCCGACCATAGGAGTTAACCCCGTCACCCTGGCCTCTGGCCCTCGCCAAGGCAGCGTTGGGTTAGGCGGCTGGAGCGATCGGCTGGGTGCCAGGCGGTCCGTGCCCAGCCAGAAGCGTGGCTTTGCCGAGGAAGCGTGGTGGTTCTGTTCTCAGTGAGCTGAAGCAGTTTAAGGCTTGCCAGTGTTGCTGTTTCTTAAAAATTAATTAGTTAAAATGCAGCTTATAAATTCAGTAGCCAGTATAAATTGAGCCTGGAGCAATTCCCAGGAAAGGTGATAGATAATGCTTATTTCTAAGAGTCAGTGAGACTGTGACTCAGGAGAGCAGATACATGGCTTTTAAGTTTGAAGTACACCTGCTGGGGTTAAAGCGAAGTTCAGCCATGCCCCTGCAGTGCACAGGGCACGTAAGTCCTATGGAGGGAACAGCAGTTTGACGAGAGACGGCTTCCCAGTGCCAGTCTGCGCACTGCCAGTGCTGAACAAAGTTTGCTGCTTGTTTTCGTTTCCAGAAACTATACTTAGAAACAATGAAAAATCATGATGTCTTCATAATGGTTGCCAAAAATGCAGCGACCGTATGAAGCTGAGCTCTCTCAGCAGGGCAATACCACGGGACAAATTCCTATTGCCAAATTAAGACCTATGTTGGGAATGAGAGGTCGGGACCTTATGTCATTGCTCTGTCTGATGCTGTGTTATCACTGGTATGATAAATTGCTGTCCTCTTCATAGTTGGCTGTGGAGTGTCAGTGCTATCCCTTCTAGATTTCAGAGCCATGTGTCGTGTTTTGTGTGCATTCATTTTTAAGGCAATTATTGCTTTTTTCTCTTTGGATTGCTGCGTGCTTTTGACACGTCTGCTCCCTTCTGTACAGGTCATTTTTTAAGGAGAGACCATAGTTTGGAAAGACCAGAAATGTGTTCTTACAGGAATTCGAGACAGAAAATATTTGGCAAGGTTCTTCATTAGATGTCCTTTGGAAATATGCTAGTTCAAGAGTAAATACAATGAAATAAATTCAGCATAAGGAAAAAGTTTTAGTAATAACTAAACAACTTTTTGTGTATAAGAATGAAATCATGTGGTTTTTAATTGCAAAGCAGGAGTCCTTCCTTGCCTTTCCAGCCCTCCTCTTGACTCTCAGCTCTCAGTTTGGGACCCAGGTGTTCCTCCTGCCCCGGGTGGCACAAGGAGGCAACAAACGATCATCAGAAACTAGCCAACTGAATTATGGAAAAATGAACAAACACGCATTGTCTTCTGTCATTCCTCCAAGTACAGGAAAGTTCCTTATAACCCTAATAAAACAGGGACTTAGCTCGTTCCCTGTGGACCCCAAACCACCTGGGTCCTGTCCTCGCTTCTTGCCAGCCCCTTTGGGGAAGTGTAGGGCTGACCATGGCTATGACCATCAGAGGTGCTGTGGTGGAAAGGCTTGGGATGATGTCTTACAACCATTTACTTAGCTAGATTTGTGTAAACAGCTTTACTTGCTGCATTTCTGAAAAAAGAGCTTATGTCTGAGTATCTGCTCTCATGAGTGTGATTTCCTGAAAAGAAACTGAGTTACTTCTGAGCCTGATGGCCTTTTTCCTCCTAAAAGAAAAAGGCAAGACATACATGTGCGATCTTTGTACAGTTTATTGTATTTGAAAATGTGCTTTTGATTTCTTTGGTTCTTTTTTTTTTTTTATGTGTCACTGTGCTTTGTCAGCACTGCATTCATCACTGCTGAGTTTTTTTTAGTTGAATATTAAAATACCCTTAGCAATTGTAGGTGATCCAGCATCTGCACTTCTTGGTCCTCGATGCTGTGTGGGCACAAGCCTCCGTGTGCCACAGCTGACCCCTGTCCCCAGTTGTCAGGCTGCTGGTTTCCAGTGACCTGCCACCTGGCCGCTGTCTCCAAGTCATAACCTGAAGGTGAAAGGTTGTGGCCCCCTCCCTGGCTGTCTGCAGTGTCCTGTCCTCTGTCAGGGATGTGTCAGTGGGGAAAGAGTGGTCATAACAGGTGACATTTTACAGGCATAAATTAAAATGAGGGGATGGAAATTACCCTGCAGTGGAATACCCCTAGCAGGCAGACAACTGACGACCATGTTTTTCTTTAACAATGCTCAGCACTCTGCAGCAGTGGGATCCTAAACCCCAAATACTTTTCCTATAGGCAGTATCAGGCCCTGAATGTGACATTTTGCTTGTTTGCTGAAGATCACATTTTAGAACTCTTGTTCCTATTGAGTAATGCCTTTGTATCAAAGGAGATCCTCCCAGAATAAGATGCTGCTCAGTACAAATAGCAGAATTTGCTTCTGGATGAGGCAAATTCATACATAAATTAGCCGGGAATGGTATACTGGTGTTGGTGAGCAACATGGACCTTTTTTTGGTCAACGAGTGCTTTTCAGGGTGGATGAAAATTTCATTAACTCAGCTGCTCATTAATGTGTACTTGCATTTAATTTCTTTGTTATTGTTCACATTTTTGTTTTCACATATTGCTGTGTTGGATTGCTGCGTCTCGTCCTGTGGCTTTGACCTGTAATCTCCATTAAGTGCTTCCCTATGATTGCTTAAACCCTTACAGCAGAGAACAGGCAGATTCCTTAGGCAGTTCCGTTCAGGTTTTGGTGTTGTTGCACCTGTTGCTATTGTCTAAGCCAGAAGATGAAGATGCTAAAAGCAGATGGAAATCACGGCCATCCGGGGATGTCGGAACGGCCAGCTGCGAGAGTCCCTCAGGCTTGGCCGAGGAGCTCGTGCTTGTATGTCTCGCCTTCTTGTGTTCGAGCAGGCTTTGTTCTTCCTTGCTGGATATTGTAGTCCTGTTTGATAGGTAGCCACTAGAAGTAAGGGCAGGGAAGTGGAGACTTTTGTGCAGATTTTCTTTGGAGGTTGCCTCAGATGGTTTTCAGATGATCACAGAAGGGGAATGTGCCAAAAAGTTGAATCATTGCTACTGTGTCATACTGGAGACTTGACTTTTCCAGAATACTTTTGTCGCAAATAATGCCCGCAGCTTGGATGCTGAGCTCTGAAATGTCTCATCGGTGATCCTGTGGTGCTTTGATGAGGAAAAAGTCTTTTTTTCAATTGCAGGGGTTGGTTAGCTGTCTCTTAGAAAAATAAATTCCAAGTGATCTTTGTTAACCACTAGATTATAGGTTATTGTGGCGTAAAATAGAAGTTCATTTAGAATGCACATTTTTGTTCTGAAATCGGCAGGAGGAGGAAATGCTGATATGGGTGTATACATAAGAGGAAGATTTATCAAAGAAGCATACGTTCACACACCCACTTTTTTTAAAGTTATGGTCAGTAAATGATAGGCTTCCTTCCCTTGTTTTTGAATGTCAAGTAGATTTCTAACGAAATTATTTATATACATATCCCTTTTAAAAATATAAAGCACTAGCAGGTCAGCGAGAGGCCTTAGCATCCAGTTTGAAGTGGGATATGAGGGAACTTCAGACACAATCTCCAGGCTTTCCTGTCAGTGGAGCTTCTCTCCAGGAAGGGAAGAAGCATAATATGAATTAAGCATTTCATTATTGATAGCTTGCACATCACTTTCTTGCTGCTTATTTTAATGTGTGTTGATTGCAACAAATACTCTTCCCAAATACAAATTCTGCAGATAGCTTACTTTTTTTTTTTTAATACAAGCAAATACAGAAAAAGGGAGATTATACAACCTCCAATCCTAACACACTGGATAGCGAGTGAAGTATTTTCCTCAGACTGAGCAAAACTATAGATATAAAAAGTTTGTGCTTCACTGCTAGACCTACTAGACATATGCTATTTATATTTTTGAACTTGCCAAGACAGTCAGGATGTAGGTTTCAAAGCAAATAAATGTGTATGTATGCTCGCATAGCCTTCCTTCTTCAGGGACATTCTTCCTGTTTCCTTTTAAGTGTTTCTCCTAAAATTAGTTTCTTTCTTACAGTAAACACAATTGGATGCTTTTAAATATTATAGAATATATGGGGAAAATGTTACTGGTTTTAATCGTCTTGCTGGGGGTCTGAGTGATGCTGGTAGCAATTAATTAGTACCACTTGTTTTACTTGGTGTTGTTTAAGCTGTAGAAACCAAGGGCATGCTTAACCATAAATGACCAAACCATCTCCTGAAGGGCTTTGTTTATAACTGTGTTGAATGATCCATAATTCCAAAGAAATGTTGCTTTCTTTAGACTTTGTTACCAATTTTTACATTTTAATGGACAACTACAATCAGTTTTATTGTTCCCATTAGTCTAAAGCTTTAAAACAACTTCTTCCCTCCCTTCTGCCCCACTGCTCGCTAAGCTCCCAATTACTGCCACAGTAGAAATGTGCCCGCTGACGGCTGCAGCACATCGGCAGCCTGAGGAGGACAAGCGATGAGTGTTTGCATGTGCAGGTCCCTCATGCATCCTCTGACCGACTCTGCATCATCCCAGGAAGGGGACATCTCACACCCCGGTGCTCAACCTCCTCCCCTGTCCCCGCATTTGGGGCCAGAAGTACTTTGTGGTCTCCAGCTGCTGAGACTTCCACTTGGAGCTGCTTAAAATTTGGCTGAAATCCTTCATGCTTGCATACTTCGTGAGTCTATTTTAAAACGTACTTCTCATAGCAGAATGGAAAAAAATTGGGGAAATAAAGTAAAACCCAGTGATCTTTAGGTTTGATCATGCTATATTTTGCTATACTGCAGCAGGAGCAGCAGAGGGAGCACAAGTTAACACATGATTTCTTTACCAAGAGCTGTGCTGTCATTGCTGATGACATTTTGCTCGATGGATAAAGATCAAGAGTGAAAAAGACCCAACCGAGTGAGTTTTCCAGAGGACAGGAGGATAATGTCCTCGGTATTAAATATGGAGGGGCAGCAAAGGCAGGCATATCCTGTTGCAGCTTCTGGTTTAGATGTTAGGTTGTGATCTCGGCGCAGCCCCAGGTTGCTTGATGTCAGCGCAGTTTTGTGCCAGGCTCCGACCGGCGGCAGATTCATGCTGTGCGGTTTCGGAGAGCCGTGGTGCCGTCCTGCTTCACGGTATTTTCAGCTAGACCTGAAGCAGCGCATTAGTAATTGTAGGTATTGAAAGGGAAAATGATGGTGGCAAGCAACTGGCCAAGTTGATATTCAGTGGGTGAGATCAGAGCCACGAGTTGTTGAAGCACAAAGCAGCCTGACCTGGCCTCCGGATAATATTGAAAGCAGAGCCCCATTTTCCTGTAGTTTACAATCACATACAAAAATATCTTTTCCTTGAAGTTCATTCTGGCCTTTCTGCCCCGGAAGATGTGGGCTCCCTTTGTCCACGCAGCCCTTGCTGCCCATCGGGGCACACGCACGGAGCAGGCTGCTGTGACCAATGTCACTGAGTCACATTTGTCATCGTCCCTACCCTTAGGCCAGCAATTTCGCTGGCAGTTTTTCACATGAGCAGAACTTTGGGCAGGACTAAATCTCTGACTTTCTGTCCCTACAGCGAAGTCCTGAATAGGGTCAAAGAGGAGAGATTTTCCCCCCAGCAGTTTTAATAAAATGCAAGCTTTAAGTTTTCCCTTCAAATTAGAGATTGCCAATAGCAAATCTTTGTTGAATTATTAAGCAGAAGTAAAGGCTATTGAAACATGCAGATTGATGGCTGGAGACCCAGAGCTCCAGCTAAAAAGCGCTGGGGGCATCAGTCATTTTTGGTCTCGGAGAATAGAAAATGTAGAAATTTCTTTGTGCGGAAAAAATAAACCGCTCGTGTTCTTTCGCAAATTCACCCTTTCCACCTTGCTGTTTTATTCAACAGTCAACTTTGTTTCTGAGTCCACTGCTGACTGTGTATAACAGAGATATGCACAGACTGCTAAGAAATAAAAGGTTATCTGAGCAGGTCAGGCAGTGAATGCATTGTTTTCCAGGAACACTTTTTAAACATTGAGTTGTGTAATGCTCAGAGCTGCAGCACGGAAGTTTGATGCACAGATGGTGGCCTTTATTATTCATCACCTATGAAATTAATTACCAACTCCATAGATTTTTAATGTAATTTACTTGATAGCTGCTTTTAAACACCTTCTGGAAGCGGCTATTCATTCTCCTTGGTGGTGCTTCTCAATGTTGCTGAGAAGCTTCCCCAGTTTATCGGAGTTTTCCCTTGAATTTCTCCAAACATCAGCTTGACTCTGCGTGTACACTATGCTTCCCAAACCTCTGCAGGGTCTCTGTGTGTCAGAGCACTGGTCTGCTGCCGCCTGGGAGTGAGCCCATCTCCCATGGCCACCGAGAGGGGATTAGTCGATGAATAGCTTGAGGCTTCAAGACCAAAGAGACCACCGTGATGCCTAGCCTGATCCCCAGCATTCACAGGGCTCCTCTGAGGATGCTTATTCAAATGCATCTCTGAAACATACCTAATCTTTTCTAAAAGGCTGTAACTACAGCACCAGTAGGAAAACTTTGCCTGTTTTTACTCCTTTCAGTAGTGGTTGTTTTTCTTATGCAGAGTCTCATAATAAATTGTAACAAGGTAAGATGCAGTTACTGACTCATTTACATGAAGAATCCGCTGATGAAAAAGGCTAGGGTATAATGCGAGGCCTTTGTTGTCATGTATCTGGTACAAAACACGGTTGCCTATTGTAGTGTGTCTTTTAAATGACTCTTCTTTATCAGAAGCAGGGAAATAGAGATCAGAAGCCACAAACAGGGGTCACTGTGGCCACCCCAGTTATTGATGAGGGATGAAAAGTTGGCTTTATCCGGTGTTAGTACTTTCACATTTTAAGAGTATTAGGTGGATATAGTTTTACAGAAAACCTCCAGATGCTGATTTTGGAGAGGTAGATTTTTTTCCTTATAATGGTGTTGGCTATATTTCTGCCGTGAATATGAATATAATTTATCACGTCTTGGTTAAGCTTCAGCCAGCTGTTTTTTATCGAAGAGCTGATACTGTTTCACCGGCAGGAGAGCTCAGGGGTGATATAAGCAGCACCCGAAGCGCAAGCAAATACAGAGTCTAGTGTCATTCGTATACATCCAGCGCTGGCTGTTGTCGCTTCTAACCTTTCCTGTTTGTTTAAAATAAAAGTTGAATATTGATCTGTGGCGTTTTTGTGTGAGTGAGCTGTGAAAGTAGTTTTCTTCATGTGTGCCTCTGTCTTACCAATATCCTGTGTGGGGAGAGAAAAATGTACATTTGTAATGGAAAACTAAAATCATTGTAATTTGTGAATAAGTGGGTTTTTTTTTGAGGTAGACAGTACAAAAAAAACAATGAATGAGCATATCCATCTGTGCAGATGTACAAAAATTCAGAGCTTCGGGACTGGATTTACACAGATGTCTGTTATAATTGAAAGCTCTCTACAAATTATGAGGCAAACACAGTCAGGTTTGTCATGTTTCATTTCTTTCCGCTCTTCCCCCCCCCCTCCACCTATGAGGAGTCAGGTTTGCCCTCCGGAACTCTGCTTATGGTCAGTGTGAGCAACATCCACCTTGTGCTGCTCTAGTCTTGCTAAGTTTGTGTAGGTTTGTCTATTTGTCAAGTTCCCGGCAGGTTGCAAGAAAGAGTCAAGAAATAAACAATCATACATCTCGTAGATCCATTTCTTCATTTTCTTAGATCCAGAGAGTGGTTTGGTTTATCCTAATCTAGTACTGAGTTAGTAAATTGTCTGTGAAGGTATTGATCCTGTTTGTGAAATGATTTTCCTGGGTCTTGAGGGACATGCTAGCAAGAGGAGTGTAGGCCTGCTTGGTCAATCAGAGCAGTACTTGCAACAGCACATTGCTATTAGGTAGGGTTAAAGAAAAAAGGTGGTGTAAGGAGCTAGCAATTTGTTTAGTCTCCAAAAGACATGGAAGGAGGTGATTCTCTGCACAATAGAGCTCCCCGCCAAAAAAGCATTGTGCAGCTAAGAGTTGACAAGAGTTCAAGGGGAGGTTGGACAAAACATAGAAACCACATCCTGCTCAAGAAGTCCTTGGACTGAATATGGCTGGAAGCTGGAGAAGTGTGAAGGCAATTATTCTTATATGTGTGCCTGTGCTTTTTTTATTTTCATGGTTTTAGACTTGCTTTTTCAGCCCCAAATTACGGAGTAAAAAAAAAAAAAAAAAAGTAATGAAATACATTTTACTAAAGACATTTTTTAATACATGCTTTTCATAAGTCAAATCTTTCACAGATAATAACTGTATGGAATTGAAGCTGGGCTCTTGCTTACAGCAATGTTGGAGGCCTGAGCCAATGAACCTTTGGTCTGATCCAGTGTGATCATTCTCCTGCTGTTGCATAGGGAAGATGTAAAAGATAACGCACAAGGAGGGATACAACCTGACAAGACATTTAAATCATTCACATTACTTCTAGAGCATCTAGAGAGTAAACAAAAGGCTGAAGAGCTTTTGATCTTTGTAGCTATTTAAAATAAGAACCGCATAAGTGCTCCTCAAAGATGTTCAAATAGCTATTGCTGGACTGTTTGTGTTGAAACAGAAATGACTTTTGCATCTGGTAGTGGAGGGAGACCATTTCTCTGCCCATCACCTCGATGATAAAGAAGGGAAGACTGAGAGATGTGCCAGCCTTCAGAAACATGAGTGGTTCCTGCAGCTCCGTCTCTTCGTTGGACAACAAAATAAGTGGCTATCGGTTTACCACACCAGGAGAGGGATCACTTACTCACTGGGACAGCTTTTTAATAGCAAAGTTAGTAATGCCTTGTAAGGGCATGTCCAGGGAATTTGTAAAATGTTTTTTAGTATACATTTCTTTAGAGTGGTTACAGAAGTGTCTGTCTGGAATATCACAGGTACAGTTGATCCTCTCTTTGGGCATGGGGATGAACTAACTAGTTGATTTCCAGATTTTTTCCAGCCTTATTTTTTTGTATTTGTAACATGGGACAGAAGAGCTTGGCACTGTTTTTAGAACTGCTAATCCTAGCAGGGTTGAGTAACACAGATGTACCAAAATTTTAGGCCAAGCCAAAATATAGTGAAATTAATAAGTAGCAATTCAAGCAGCAGTGCCCAAAAATAGGGACAAATGTATTCTGAAGTGGCGAATGCATTAAGGAGTTTATGGCTGTATTGCTGTCAATGGTAGGAAGTTTTTATATGGTTTCTTACCTTTTCTACCTACTACTAATCCTGTAAAGTTTCCTGGTAGGTTTAAAAAGAAGCAGTTGCAAGATTTATTTTTCCTTTTTTTTTTTTTTTTCCTTTCCTTTTCTTGACTTGACAAGAAACAATCCCTCGCTTTCAACCATTTGTCTTTCTCTAACAAAAACCTACCCGAGATGTTCTGGTGGTCTCCCAAGGAGCGTGGTTTCTCAGCAGATCAGGGCATTGCATTGTTCTGGTGAGAACAAGGGCTGCCAAAAACAATACTGTGTTGAGTTTTCAGATTCAGTTCTTATCCACAGTTGCCTTCTTGTTGTGCATCCCATTTTCAGCTAAGAGGATATGTTTCACAGTGTCAGGAAGGGCAGTGTTTTTCCGGCCCCTCTGTTCTGAATCTTTTTTGTCAGAATTTCTGTTAGCAATGAAAGCTTCGCACAAATAAATATTTTGGTGTTCATTTACAATTCTTCAGCTGCTGCTTAGTGTCGATGGAAAAAAAGGGGTTGTGATTTGTGGTGCTGTGTGGGGGTATGGCCAAAAGGCATCAATTCAAAAACATGGGCAAAAGCCAGCTAGCTGGCTGCCTTTCTCAGGGCATCTCTTTGAATGTAAATACACACCAAGGGCTGCTAAAATATTCATGTACTAAAGTAACTCTGGGGAGGAGGGCACATCACCTGAAGAGGTCACAGTGAGGATAAATAAATGATAGACGCTCAGAAGCAGTTGCCGTTAAGTAAAGGTTGAGAGAACCACAGGTTTCGTTCAGCTAACATGAAGTTTCTTGTAAAATCTACAGACTCTGGGGTGGGAGATCTCTGTTCTCTTGGTGTCAGGGTTTGGCCAATATTACTTAATGGCATTATACAAATGTGTAAATTAAAATTTTTACTGTGTAGTGTTAGTACTTGCATATGGGTTTTGGAAATACTTACAGGTATGTATATGTACGTTAGGTGAATACACCAAATAGAATTACACCCCTCCAAAAACAATTCACTGAAAATACTGAGGTAGGATTTAATTATTCTTTTTTTAATTGTATTTTGATCTCTGTTTCTTTGATTAGAAGTGGAAGAAGCTATCTTCCATTATATACTTTGTCATCTAAAATAGTTTTTATAGTTTTTTTCTTTAATAGTATGGAAGGGTTGTATTTTTTGACTGTTTTGTCATGGATGTAACTCGATTTCAGGATTTCAAGCTCACTGATATTTTTTTTAATGGCCTTTACAGGTGGTATGCCAAAATAGATAAATACTATTCTCTGAACTTTACAGATGATAATCTGTCTACCAGGGACAGATTTCATGAGAAAAGTGATGGGGGTAATCAGAATGAAGGACAGCCTTACAGAAATGGGAGAGATTTGTTACTAAGAGCCCTATAAAAATATTTCCTTCTGTAAACACAGCTGCTGTATGAAATGTTATTTTAAAATATATTGTGAACGTCATATAAATGTCTAATTGACAGCTGAGATATTGCAGAATGTAATCTGTGTGTGTAGGTCAGGAAAAGAAAGTGATAATTCAGGGACAAGTGTTTTTGACATAAGTCACAAATCCAAATTTTATGTATGCTTTTTGCTTACAAATTTAGATAATACGTGCCTTTTCTTATGGGACTTAAATCTTCCAGGACATTCCCCTGCCCCATAACAGCAGTTTCAGCTTCAATGAAAGTCTGTTTCAAGCACTTTAATGGCCAGACCTGGCACAAAAGCCTTCAGTTGGCCATGTGTAGATGGCAGCATTTACCTGCTGTACTTTCTTCTTAAATGATTGTAGGCGATAGGGATGATTAGTTTCTCAGTGCTGAAATAAATTACATTTCAAAAAAACAATAAGGATAAAAAATAATTTTGTCCAAACCCGGCTCATTTTTCATAAGTCAGCAGAAAGACTAAAATAAATAGCATACATGAGTGGGTGAAAGAACGTGTATGCACTTTTGAAGGTCTCTCTGTGTTGGCCAGAAAGACAACAATCCTGCTATGTGGCAATGGTATTTTCTCTACAGGGAAAAAGCTAAAAGGAGTGACTGCCTTTGAGGGTTTGGCTATTTGGGCTAGAAAAGGGCAGCACTGAGTGTTCATGGGTCCTGATAAGAAGCTTTGCCTTGGGACCTTGCTTCTCAGCCATCCTGTCCAGGCTGGTGGCTTGCCTTTCCCAGAACCAGGCTCACTGCTGGATTGCATCCCATCTATGTCTCTGTTATTCANTTTTCATGTATTTAAGGTTTGAGGTTTTTTTAATTAAATAGCTTATTTCTCAAAAGCTTTGAAGTTTAACATGAATAACAAATGTTAATAATATAGGAATTCTTAGAGATCTGTCTGTAGGATTTTCCTTATTTATTTAAAAGCATTTTAAGTAATTGTGTGCAGAAGGATTAGGAGAAAAAAATCTTTCCATGAAGTCCAGCTTTTGGATGAATAAGGTACAGTTTTTGAAAAGTAAACAACATATGGCACAGAATTAGAATAGCTGGAAAGCACCATACAGTGCAACCCTCTTCATTTAGCAGCACTGGGAAAACTTTTAAAGGAAAACTTTCAAATTGTGTTGCTATTTGCTTTTGAGCTAGCATTTTTTTCCCTTGACTTTGTAACGTGGCTATAATCTGTTAAACTACTGTTGTTTTTACTCCCGTCACCTTACTGTAAGCAATCCATTGCAGGCAGCTCATGAGCAGCAGATGGTGTGCTGCTGAGCAGACAAAGGCAACTAGCTGGTACGTGTGTGGTGCTGTGAGAAGTGTTTTGCGTTGGTTGTAGGGACACCTTTAACTCTGGTAGGCTGTAGGCTCAACCTTAGCTGAGGACAACAGTTAGGTTCAAATGATGAAACATGCTCAGTGTGTGCTAGCTAAAATCACAATTCAGCATTCTACCTTCTTCTGCAGACTCAGATTAAGAACATGCAATACAGGCTGCCTCTGCCCCAAAGAGTTTGCAGTATAAATAAAATCATCAGAGCATACGGGGGAAAGCAAAAAGGAAATACCTATGATTGGGGAAAAAAATCTTTATTATTGTTGACTCATATTTCTGGCTATTCTATTAAATACAAAATGAGATGAGAACAAAAACAATACCTGGAAACCTCACGGTGTCCAAAAGTAGGAGGAATCTCACTGTACAGGGTTTTAGTATTATAAGATTTTATAAGAGTCCATGACTTTGCAAGTTCTGTTGCCATAAGGATTGGCAGTGAAGCATAGTAAAGTAATAAAACGGCAAGGCGTGGAGCCAAATACTTCTGTTTGTAATTGTGGTGGTGATGTGCAGAGCAGCAGGAAGAGCAAATCAAATGCAGATGGTTTTTTTGTACAAAGTCTTGACTTTTATTGGTGATAGTGCTCAAGGTGGTGTTGATGCTGAAATAGCGCTAAATACAGACTTGTGTTAATAGTACTTAAAAGGGTACTATTACCCTTTTAAGGTAAAGATCATACACATCACGGATAATGCCATGCTGCAGTCCGAAGCTTCATTTTGATTCAAAATCCCTGTTTTCTTACTCTGATCTCTACCAGGATGGTTTTACAGGATGGTCAACTGTTTGTAGCAGCTGGTCAACTAAACTGTTCCCTGAGCTGTTAGGTTATTGCAGGAGAAAGGGATGGGAGGAGCCATACATTGAGGCGCAGGAGCGTGTCCAAAGAAGGGCAACGAAGCTGGTGAAAGGTCTGCAGAATAAGTCTTATGAGGAGCAGCTGAGGGAGCTGCGGTTGTTTAGCCTGGAGAAAAGGAGGCTCAAGGGAGACCTTATCACTGTGTACAGTTACCTTAAAGGAGGCTGTAGCACGATGGGGATCGGTCTCTTCTCCCAAGCGCCAACTGAGAAGACAAGAGGAAATGGCCTCAAGTTGCATCAGGGCAGGTTTAGGTTGGATATAAGGAAAAATTTCTTCACTGAAAGCGTTGCGAAGTGTTGGAACAGGCTGCCCAGGGAAGCAGTTGAGTCACCATCCCTGGAGGTCTTCAAAAAACGTTTGGAAGCAGAGCTTAGTGACATGGTTTGATGGTGGACTTGGCAGTGCTAGGTTAAAGGTTGGACTGGATGATCTTGGAGGTCTTTTCCAGCCTAAATGATTCTATGATTCTGTACAGGGATGCATGTGTGTTTTCCAGCACGGAGGCAGGACCTTGTGTGTCTTTGTTGTTCCTGGCAGTGGTTTGGCCTGCACCTTTCAGTCTTCCCAACCTCTCTCTCCCAGCACTGCAGTATTTCCTCCAGTTTCTAACCAAAATTCCTTTTGTTGCAGTTTGAGTCCTCTGGGTTTTGGGCACACAGAACAGTTTATTCTGTTTCTCTTCATGCTTTGAGACTATTTCCGTATCATTTCACCAAATCTTCTTTTTCTTTTTCTAGACTAAATCTCAGTTCTTTCAATTCCATTCAGCTTGTGGGTCATATTTAATGGCTGTGGTCATTGGTGCTCCCCTTTTCTGAGCTCTTTCTGTTGGATCCACAGTACCGAATCGCAGATCCACGCCACTGTTGAACCGAACTTTGATCAGAGTGCTCTAGTGAAGGTGGGTCTCTGACTAGCAGAGCAGGACAATTTCCCATGCCACATGCATGGCACTCCTATATTTATATCTTGGCGCATTGTTTGCCTTTTCTACAGCTGGGAAACGTTATCAGCTTATGTTCAGATGGGAAGACCCCCCCACCCCACCCCCAATAAACAGATGTGACATCTGTGGCTTTTCCTCACTACGGACGGTCTGTTCCAGCACTGCAGGAAATCAGGTCTGACACAGTTGGCTTTCTGCTGTTTATCTCCTTGTCTTTTAGGTGCCTATCAACCCTTTCTTTGTTTGATTAGGTGTCACCTCTCTCCTTTTGCTTTCCTCTAGAAAAAAAGTCTCCTATATAAAATCTTATGCCAGTGGCTTGGGCATGAGCAGGTAATCCTTCCTCCTTCCCTCCCTTGGTTCTTCCTTCAGGAGTGATCAATCATGACACAGAAGCAATGTTGGGAATAACCGCTCTCAGGAAGGAACCTCCCATGTCAGAGTCATACATTGGAAGTTCACTTGTAAAACATCAAAATATATTGACTGGGCTGAGCTATCATGTGGCTTTGCCCACAGTATTGTCTGTGTATTGCTCCTGCTAGCTCAGGAAGGATGTTGAAACATGCGAAGAAGAGCAATAAAAATTATGAATATATTGCAGGTAGAGAATAAGGCCAATGAAGAAAGCCAAAGGGAGCTAGTTAATTTTTTAATGGCTAGAAGATAGGTGTGTTAGTATTTAATCAGCCTTTTTACATACAGAGACAGACGTATGTATTAATGGCAATGAAATAAATAAAAGTGGTGAGGTTAGGAAGGGACAGTACCCTGAGTCAACAGAAGGAAATAGGCAGGTAGATTTTTGGAAAAAAATGTGCCGTCTGTGGCACTACCACTGCGTCTGGCAGCTAGGAGAGGAGGGGTTGAGTCATGGATGAGGTCGGAAGTGATGATTTATTTGAGTGATCACTTCTTCTCTGTTCCCTAAGGAAGCAGTAGACCCTGCAAATCCCACATTCCAGTGTGCAAGTGCGCGAACACGCAGCCAAGGAAAGCAGTATTAGGCTGACCCACAGTCCTGTTAACTCAACCCATTTATCAACAGTGCAGCTGCATTTTGAGCGAGCTGCAAACAACAGAAGAGATCTCAAGGCATTTTCAGAAAAAATGGGTTACGTTAGCAAGTAGCAGTTACACCACAAAGGTATGTGCCACCCCTGCTTCAGTAGGATGAGGACACGAATGGTACAAACTGCACATCTAACAAAATACTTGAACCTCCTCCACTTGGTTCACATGTACTTGGCAGATCCAAGACTGAAACTGAGATAAAAGCTCTCATTTGCTAGCTCTGAAATAAATCTCAGTAGTGGGCACCCAGAGGGGAGCAGCGAGTCGTGCAGGATACTGCTCTGCGTGAAGCTGGCAACAGGGAATAAGCGTGCGGTCTCTCTTAAATCCTGAATGTATTTTGCCCTGTTTTTGACATGATCTTGCTGAGACTTTATGTAGGCTTTGAGGATGTTCTGTAGCTTTCAGCTTAGAGGTATGTCGCTTTTCAAAACTCCCTCTGAAATGATTCAGGTGTGCATCCCTCCTACTGACATCCCACTGCAGCTGGTCAAGGTTCACTCTGAACCCAGTGTCAATTTTACACCTTCAGAAACCTTCTTCCCTAAAATGTTAGGGAAGAATATTAGCTCACTTAATTTTAAAGTCTGGGGCTCTTCTTTTCCAGAGCATCAGCTTTTTGTTTTGAGCAGACTTTTTGCTGAAGTATATTTAACTGAACATTTTTATTAAGGTCTTCATTAGTAAAACGGCATTGCTAGCCAATGAATATTTATTATGAAGCTCTCCAACCAAGACTTTCTTTTGCTAATGTAAGTTCCCGGAAGGTGGCCCTTCTGGTTACATGCAGGTCTTTTTGTATTTAAAAACATAAAGCCCAGTTTTCCTACCCAAATTTTTTTTAAGCTGAACTTTTGTCCATTGGATTGGTAGCTTAGCCCACTCAGTAGATTCATACCCACCACGTGATAGGTTTGTTTTTTTTTTTTTTTTCACTTGGCTTGAGCAAGTTGTGAGATGATCCTTGTTTTTAAGGTTATTGCTGAGCAGGTATGCACAAGTGCATGCAAAGTGCCTATTAAGTGCAGATTCCATAATCACAGAGTTACAGGTGTACTAATTTGTTCTTGGTTTTAATACATGCATTGATAAGTTGTTAAGGATTGATTTTCCTTTTTTTCTTTCTTTTTTTTTTTTTTCTTTAAACCATGCCCTATAAGTGCAAGTATTTTCCAACAGTGTCTGCTGTGAGGGTGAATGGGTCTCTCTGAAGCACTGTCTTGGATAAACTGGATTTTAAGACTGTATCTGATAGCCAACACGGTAACAGCACACTTCTCTCTTTCTCAGCGCTTTAAAAGTTATCTAGGTTACTGGAGCATTTAGCACTTGGCAAGCGTTATCTGGCACTATGTCAAAAGATACACACAAATTTTGTTGCTGTGGTGCATGAGTTGTTCAAATAAGAAGGTTTTAACGCTGACAGGAAAAAATACATTGATTGAAATATTTAGTCACCTTTTCTGAGTCATGTTTTGGAGAAACAAGATTGTATCATAGCTATTGTACAGAGTTACACAATTCAAAGGGCCATGTAGTAACAGTAAAATAAATCTTTTCAGTTGGCCTTATTTTGTTACAGGGTTGCTGTTTTCTGTTTTGTAGCAGATGACTAACATAATGGCCACTTTCTGGCATAGCTATTGAAGGCAATAGCATTTTCTCCAGAAGGAATTTTGGTGTAATTTAATTGTGATTTCAATACCAGGAAATAAGCTCAAGTTTGGAAAAAATATTAAAGTACTGCTCTGTTTCTTTGTTGTCTGATAATATTATTTGTGAAAGCGATTATCAAATTCGTGGTGTTGAGTTGCTCTTAGTAAGATGCACGTATAAATGTACCAACAAATCAGAGGATCTGAGTTGCCTATGTTCATAAATTAGCAAATTTGATGAGCTACTATGGTGTAAAGGATGTGTGGTACAGAAGGTTTAATTGTGCAGTACCAGAGAGGTCAATGACTGTGCAGTGTAAAAATTAGGAAAGAATTTGATATGCTTTCTCTGATTATTTCATTAGTTGAGAAATGTATTTGTAATGTTGTAGCTGTATCTTGTCCTGAGTTAAAGAGCTTTAAATACTGGAAATCATGGTTTGCAGTATACCTTCTGAGTCTACAAATTATGAATTTATTGAGACAACATTATATGCTAAGCACAAGAACAAAAAGTTTAAAGTTCATCCAACTCTTACTGACATACAGTCGATAAGTATAATTTTGAAGCTACTTGCATATTCTTACAGATTTTTTTTTTCATGCAAAGTAAGTTATGATAGCATGCTTCATAAGTGGTATTTTATCAGGGACTGCTGAAAATGTAAATAAATAAATAAAAATTAACATTGACAGAAAAAAAAAGATGTCTTTATATGTTTCTGTAGGTACTTTTCTGTCAGTAGAAAATTGATTTAGAATTCCTATTTGCATTTTTCTGTTCATTAAAGTACATGTTTGGCAGTCTGAAAAACAAGACGCCAGGTGTTGAGGCAGCAGCTATGGATTTAACAGAGATGCCAACGGGGCTTTCAAGCGCTGGCTGTGTAGTTCCCATGTTCTGCACGTGGGGATGTCCGGGCTGCCTGGCACCCCGAAATGCTGCGCAAATGGGTGTTTGAGCAGTTGGCCCTGCAGCGAGCTGGACCCCAGGAGAGGGGACTCCGCGGTCCCCTGTGCGTGGCTGCCCACCACCGAGGAAGCCTGCAGTCCTGTGTGCTGCTGGGCCTGGGGAGTCGCGAAGTGCCGTTGGAAGCCTTATTCTGCACTGTGAGGTTTTTCTTCTGTCTGGAGGACTTTTTTGTTGCTGTTCCCGTGTTTTTCTCTTTGCGGTGGTTAAGGGCCGAGATGGGAAAAACTTTAAAACTAACATAGGGTGTGATTATCGTAGGCCTCAATTGTGGCTTTGCCACGGCTCTACATGAAAGGTATTGCTCTCTGAAGTCTGCAGATCACGGGGAAAATAAGTTTACTTTGCTGTGGGTCAGACCTACACTGCAGAGCCCAGGAAGGGGTCATTTTCTTGCAGCTGGGCCTTTTTGGCCAGGACGGGGTCAGGAGGGTGGAAGCAGCTCTGTGGCTACGCCACCTGCACAAGAAGGCAGCTTGGAGCCACCCTCCCATCCAAGCGTGACCTCAGTATCCAGCACAGAGAAATTCAAGGATTCCTTACGCGTTTGTGGCCCTGTACACCAGCACGACAGAGCAGGGTCTGAAAAGTAATGTTTTCTGCCATATGTTGATCAAAGTACTTGCAGAGGTGTTGTGGCATCACTTAAATACAGACAGAAAAGCTGCTTGGCAACCTCCTTCCTTGCTGTGATTTGAAATTATTGCACAAAATCAGCAAGATTAATGTCACTGGTAGTTACCAAGAAGGGCAAGAAGAAAAAGGCCAGCTAAAAGTAACTGGACAGAATGAATGCTGAAAAAACAGTAAAACTCCTACTTCTTACTCATCTTTAACAATTTTAGACAGGAATAAAAGTTAATTTCATTAGGTATTCAACTCCCCAAAATAAATATGGACAGAAAGTCATTGTTCTGAATTCATATGAACTATTGTGATTATTATTAATTTACTTCTTAATGCTTAACAAAGCACACGCTCCTTATATTACAAAAACTACTGAAATGAGTGGGTGGACAGTGAGTGAATTGCTTAAAGCATAAGCTATTAAACAAAAGGATATTTCAAGTATTTGTTGGTTTTAATTCATCTCAAGAAAGCAAACTTTCAAAACATTTTTTCTTGCTTGCCTTTCTGTAATGTCAACTTCCATATAGCTCTAATAGTTTAGGTTGCCGTATCCTCTGTTGTCTTTAAATGTGACTATTTTGGTGGTAATTAGTTAGCGAGAGAGATTTGCTCCTAATCTTTTCCACATTTATTCAGCAGTAATTTGACAGACTTTGAGACTTATTATGACTGTTCATAAGCCAGATTTACTTCTTGTTTAATTTCATTTATATTGTTTGTGCAAAATATGGTTGTTGTTGGTTTTTTTTTTTCAATCTCACCCAAGGCATTCAAGATTCACCAGGTTCTCATTAACTCAGTAGATACACATTTTCCTTTTTTTTCTGCAAATTTCCCTTCAAACAGAGACAGCAGAAGAGGCCATGTTTAGCCATACTTTGCACGGTGTTTATTACCTCATTTAAAATTATGACCAGATGTATTTCTACATGATTTGTTTCTAGGTCCTGCATTTATTCTTCTTTCAAAGTTAGCAACAGTAGCAAAAATCTTTCCTCTAATAAATAACCCTAGGTGCAAGTATACCAGTTACAGGGGTATTAAGCAGCTTTTCATTTGCAAAAACCTTTTGCAGTAGTCCTTCTCAGAAAGTTGTCTTCATAAATCAGAGGAGAAAGCTAAAGTTTCCTTCCCCAAGAGAGAAGGGGGGAAAAAAAAATAAAAGTAGTAGTGCAGAGAGTAGATCTATATTTCTCAACATGTGAAGCACACAGGATTGTCTGTTTACTGACTACCTTTTGAGAATGTGTCCTGTAAGGTTCTGGTCTGGACTGAACTTCTTGTGGTCTAATGCCTGTCTTCTTCTGGAGTTCATCTTTTTTAATAGGCAGGAAAGTGATCATCCAAGACTAAAAACAGTTTTCTCAGATGAAAAATCTTGACTAAACATGCAGCTTTTCCTGTGGAGTTTGGTATGTAACCATCCTGATTCCAGTCCTGAATCTTCAGGGTGCCGCAGGTTCTGGAAAGGCAGCTGCTAAATTTGGGAAGCGTAGCACTGTTTCAAACAAGAAAGATTGGCTACACTGACTACAGGTTGCAAGAAGCTGGCATATCTTGTTAATCATCAACTTGTGTTCATGTTGGATGGGAGGAGATAGCTGTCATTGGAGATGGGAGAGGTGGTAACACATTTTCTTTTCATTGGTAGTGTGAAAAAGAAGGATAATTAATAGTCCAGGTTTAATTCCTAGGGAATTTGAACTCCCACAGGATGAAGCAGAAGCTGCCTTACATCGCGGCTCTACGTGTCAAGTGGATACGTGTTTGTACGTGTTGTAGGTGGCTGGTTCTTCTCAACTCAATTCACTTTGTCATTTTCAGTATATAAAGTAGGCTAGAAAATGCCCAGCACTAAACATTTGTGTGATTGAAACTGGATCGTTACCCCAGTGTATCAGCAAGTTGCGTCTCCTTTTGAGCGGTAGAGGAGGCTGGCAGAACAGTAACTTCTCAAGAAAACCTTCAGTGCATGCTAACGCATGCGTGTTCCTCAGCCTGGCTGTCAGCAGTAAATGTCAGAGAAGAGTATCAAACTATTTCAGCAGAGAGTGCAAACAAGTTTAAATATGGTATGAGAGGGATATTTTTCTGGTTCTGAAATGTCTTGATCATCAATATAGGAAATTACGATAACACAAATTACGAGTTAAGCCTTCATTTTTGACAAATGTGTTGTGAAACGTGCAGTTGCCTACATGAGCATGTTATTTGAGGGTGCTTGACAAATCCTCAGTAGATTGAAGATGCAGGAGTTCAGGGGGTTACGTTGCTGTGACCCAAATGCTGGAAAAGTGAGTGGTTCGTGTCCCTGCTGCCTGCTTCATACTCTCAGAGCTAGAGCAGTCTCCATGTCAGCTGGCCTTTCCCGGCAGCTGGAAGGGACGCGGCAAGGGGATTGGTCCATGTGCAGTTGACTTGGGTAAATTTGTTGCGTACACTAGTGGATATTTTGTGTTTGGTCAGAGGTTCAGAGCTGAAATAACCCCCAGAGGAACAGCCCAATTTCTTCAAGCCACCTCCTGGAAGTGGAGGCCTTGGGCCTGACTGACAAAAGGACCATGAGAGGACTGAGCTTTGTAGGAAACGAGACTGCACCACTTAGCTGTAATTTTTCAAGTTAGCACATTCTTTCCTTATTGTGAGAACTTTTTCCATGGATTCATTGTTTTGAAATGAATACCCATGAAGGATTTGGCTGGGTGAAGTTGCCTAGCCTCTCTGCCCTGCTTTGGCACTTTTGAACATGAGCATGAAGTTGTGTTGCCTGTTTGCGGGCTGGACCCCAATTTGGATGTTCATTACTCTTCTGTGCATATTTGTGTGCGAGGCAATTAAGAAGTTTGGATTTTTACTGTGGCCTAAAGAATGTCATTTAACAAAGATCATTGAAATGGTGGTGGATTGCATTGTTAAATAAGTCCTCACTGTTACATTAAAAAAGTAAGACTATAAAATATAAATACCACAGCTAGGAGAAAGGAATAGGTTTTCTATAGCACTTATTGACATGAGGCAGACTGTCGGTTCTGGCAGTATAGACAGAACTGCAATGTTTCTTCTTGCCGTTCTCATTAACTTTGACAGATTTTAGGAGGTTCAGTTAACCCTTTTAACAGTCCTGTACTGTAGGCTCACTTTAACTCATTCAGCAGTATTTAGCAAGTACATGAGTCTGCACAACATGTGCAAAGGCGTTCACTTTGCTAGAGTCCCTCAGGATTTGTTTTGGGGTAACTGAAAACAAAATGTCAATCCAGTCATCAGTTAGCATCGCTACAAACATTTCCCCTTCATTCCTTTTTATTGTTATTCCTTTGGCCTGAATTACTATATGCATAACCTGTAACTTTCTCCCTGAAGCACACTGAATACTGGCTGTGCTTTGCAGAGGAGCATGATGTCTCACAGTGGGGAATTACCAGGGTCTGGTTGAAGAGTATTTGCGAAATACTGGGCTTCAAGAAGCAAGAAAGTTGTTGTGTGCTGTTTGGTGATGCCTATGTAACGGATATATTTGAAAAAAAAAAAAAAAAGCACAGACAATAGGTATCACAAAGATGTTCTGAATGTATCAGCAATCTATAATTCATCATTTTGAGAAATGTCTTCTTATTTTAGGATAAAATATATGTCAGTAAATGGCACAGAGCAAGGCGTGTCATTGGTTCATGCAACATAAAGGAAACTTTTCTTCAGAGTAAATCACAGCCCACCTCGATGGCCAGAGGATGGGGTTAGTTTGATTAGGAATCTTGCGAGATGAGGCTTGGAGCCGGGGGCAGGGGAAGGAAATACCGGATAAATGCTTTATAAATGCTTTGTTCTGCATAAAACTTAAACTCAGGGAAAAGGTATTCAAAATTGAGTACAGAGTATTTTATTATGTAGTTGGAAATGTTTGTGTGTGTTGTCTTGGTAAGTCATCTCACCGTTGAACACTGATGCCTTTGAAAAGGCATTTGTATAATGTGCTGAAACCTCTGTGAATAAGCAGCTAGAGGCCACAAAGCAAGATAATGTATCTGAAGTTGAGAAATGTGCTTTATCTTTAATATTTGTAAGCCTGGATGTCAAAACAAATCCATTTTTGATGTTAAAAGTACCACCCTCAGCAGATACATGAAAACAACTTTAAGTATACGCTTCCGTTGCAGAAAATAATTTCCTGGCTATTTTTAATTTCTGCATCATTAAGTCTCATTCTAATGAGTTTCTGGTCAATAGCACATTAAGCCCATCCCAAAACTAATGATGAGTGGGCTCAGGATCAGGCTACATATGGCAAATTTACCATATGCATTCCAGTTTCAAAGCTTTCCACTTCTTGCCTGCTTACAGTCTACTAGTATTTACTTCATGCTAAAAAATGTAATAGATGAGCATATTTCTACAGTACTGTAGAAAGAGAGCAGCATTTCTTAACTCCATTATCTGTAGCTATTGAAAAATCCCCAGGGTAAGTTATTTTAAGTCAAGTTGACCTGGAAGACAAAGACATTAACAGTTATTAATATAACTATAATATAGCAGGAATGAGGGACGTTTTTCCCCAGCTTGGCACATATTTAACTTTTGCCACGCTGTATTTGCAGAGATATTTACAACTTCAGACTTTCATTGTGCCCATTAGGTTTAAGCAAATTACTATACCTCTCCTAAGGATTACAACTGACCCTATCTCTAGTAGAAATACTGGTGACTTGATCAAATTTAAAAACATCCACAGTTTCTGAGATATACAGCAAACAAAATTCCATTAAAAGGTTGGTCAAAGTATGGTGAGTTCACAAATGTTGTGATTTTTGTCAGAACTCTCTTGGAGTATCTAAGATGAGATGCAGCTTGATTTTTAAAAGCCAAACTGAAATAAAATTCTGCTGTCTGATTATTTTGTTTGTTTTCCTACTAACTTCAGCCAGCCATCTAAAGTTGCTCACAAGACTTGTGCCAGGATATTCTGTGCAGTCTGAATACACACAGGTACTTATAAAAACAGTTTAGTTAGTTTAAAGTTAACGCCAGTTTTCACTGTCAATCATCAGTTTTGTTCTTTATCACACCTTAACTATAAGTCTTCTCACAATTTGATATTCATTTATTCAGCTATTAAAGAAAAATGAGACTTTTTCAGTATTAGCAGATTGTGAAATAATGGCTGGATACATTTTTTTCATCTGAATTCATTATTCCATAACTTGACAAAAAAATCAAATGTATTTTAATTCAATGTCATATAAATTGTCTTTTAGACTTCAAATTTATTTGAATTTCATTGGTGAAGAAAGCAAATCCAACACTGAACGTATAACTTAAAATTTCAAATTGCATCTTGCTAGGCGAGACTAATCCTTTTACTTCTACTGATTTCAAGGCTCTTATTATTGATATCTCTGTAATTCAGGATTTATGGGTTTAAAAGTCAGTTAGGTATCCAAGAATAAATGAAAGGAACAGATGCTGTGCATTGCTCTTTACTCTTTGAGGAGTTTATTTCATTCAAATGCTTCAGGCTTTAATTCATCTGGGTTTGATAGCTGGGCTTGCAATATAGGTCATGTTACACAGCAGCGGTTGTAACTCACTAAATGATGGATTCAGAAGGAATTTTCAAAAACATTAATTGTCTTCTCCACTTTGTTTTTGTTCCATAACACAGTGGCAACAGGTAGAAGTCATGGCATCTGGGTTTAATGATTGCTATAAAACAGAATGATTCAGATCCACTATCAATGGAGATATACTGGTTTAAGCCAATTCCTGTTACTCAGTTAGTGGTAGGATCTGTTGAGGTGCTGGATGTTGTTCAGGAAAGCACAAATACGTTGGGTAGTGGATTAACTGAGCCAGTTCTCAGTGAGTTCTTTCCTTGACTTACTTCCATTGACTTCAAATGTCGTTTGTCCACATAAGAACTGAAAAATGGAGAAGCTCTGCAAAACATTTAATCTATTCTGAGGTAGCCGTGCCTGTATGATACATATTTACTTGATAAATGACATGGAAGTGTAATAGCTTGTCAACGTAGAATATTTTTTTTCCTATGAATAGAAAATCATGACAAAATGCTATCTGTTCAGTTTTTTATATATAGATATATTTGAGGAGTGAACTGTATCTAAGATTATTTCACTGTAAAGGTCATCAGTGTGGCAATAGACAGTGAGTAAAATTAGAGCATGTGGTAGTACATTTCCATGGTAGTTTTACAGATCTAAAGTTATTGATTGCTTATTAAAAAATAATGATTATTTTCTCATCATTCTGCTGATTGCAAACTAGTTTTTAAAATTGTGGTATGTCTTTTTTCAGTGATATACCTTAGGAATCCAAAATAGGGCTACAGTTCACCTCACCATCCTTTGAAGTATTTTCTGTATTAATATTTTCAGGACCACATCTGATTTGACATATCAATTCTGTTAAGCATTAAAGTACTGAGAAAAATCATGCTTTTTCTTCATTTTATAGAGTATCTTCAACTTCAGTCTTCAATCAGAATATAACTGACCTTCAGTCATAAATACAATAACTACACTATATGAGGTGCCATTACTGTCAGAATGCGGTCAGCTGTATCAGTTCTGGTTAGAGTGCAGTAAAAATGGAGCAAGAGAAGAAGTAAGAATGAAACGTTATACTTAGAGTGGCATTATATCCTTAGCTCTTTCCAGGGGCTTATCAGAAACTGCTTTAACCAGTTAACTTCAACCTTGGCTGTATGTTTCCATTCCCTGCCTATGGTCTTCTGTTTTCATTCATCTTCAAGAGCAATGTTTGCATTGACACAAATGGCCACAACCTCTGGCCTTTGAGTTACGCTAATTAATTCCTGTGCCCATGTCTGGAAAGAAGCATGGCGTATAATTTGATTTCATATTTAAAAAAAAAAAAAAAAAAAGCAACCTGGAGACTTGTAATCATTCATTGTTGCATTTTTTACCTTTGTGAATGCTGAATAATATGAGGACTAATGGAGTTGGCTTGTGTTAGCAATGATGGAATGGGATTTGTCCCAGTAAATTGCTGTTAAGAGCTTGGTTACAGGAGTTAAGAAGAAAGTACATTTCGTATACATAGAGTGATTTCTTTTTTCCAAATAGGAGACTGGAAGGTTTGTAGTAAATTCTGTACTCCTGTGTGTACGGTGCTCTGCCACTGCACTTGGTGGACGCTTAGGCTCCGTCCCATCAGCATGCTTGCAAACTAGTGGCAACAGGGCTTGGCAGACAGTGGAAATAACTACAGAGGACATCCAGCAGGCAAGAGTCAAGCCTTGGGCTCCTCTCCCCGAGCACCTTTTGCTTGGCATGGTAGCGGCAAGGTGGTTTTCAGGGGGAGAAGGCTGCACCCTGAGCCAGACCCACTCCCTGGTGCCCCCCATCAGGGCAGTGCCACCGGCATGGTGAGGAGCATCCCGCAGCTGTGCCCGCCTTGTTACCCACTGCCGTCGTGGCAAATCTAAATGGAGCTTCTGCTTCTCTGTGCTGTACTTTGGCCACAGGCACCGCGGAAGGAATGGCTGTGTTATGCGTGTGCTTTTGGGGCAGCTTAGAACAGGACGGACATTTCTTGCCAGAGGTATCCTTCTTCCCTGTGTGGCTAGTGTCCATACAGCTTTGGATAATGTCACATTCTGACTGTGAAAACGAGGAATGATTAGGGATTAGGCCAGCAGCCAGATCTGCCAGAAACTGCATGATACTGATCGTATCACTTTATTTCTCTGTCCCTTACTTTTTTTCCTGCAAGGCAAGTACAACAATAATCTTACTGTTACAGATGCCTTTAATCATGTTTGAGAAGTCTGCTGAAAGTCTGTAGTAGACAGCTATTGATAAATTCAAAAACTGATGTTACTCATTTATGAATGCTAATACTGTTTTTCAAACAGTATGTGTCTAGTTAAATATTTATATTTGCAGCTATAAAATATTTTAAACCAGAGCATCCCCGTCTCTACCTCCCATATAATTGCTTGTAGTAAGAGAAACAAATCCCTGTAAAACACGCTAGGATATCTTTGAGGCATTATGCTTTCCCAGTTGCCCTATCACCAAATGTTCATTATGAAGTTACATTGGTAATTATGCTCTTGTCACCATTAACACTGTGAGCTAGCAGAGGCTTTGAGTCGCAGCCATCGTTTAATTATTCAGAACTCTTTGCCTGCCTTGTTTTCTTTCTTCCTACTGATTGATGACTTTCTCAGAAATTTTTAAGGGTTATTACATTTGTAGCTAGAAAATCACTTTCACATAAAAGTTTTGCTCTGGCATTCTTCTACATTATGCTGAGGAAAAAAAAAGCAATGTCATCCAAATTAAACTGAGCTGAGACTTGGAATTTTTGGTGATGGGGGGAAAGAGTACAAAAAGGTATGTGTGGGAGGGAAATGCAGCATTGTTTGCTAGACCTCTCCATGATGCCCAGGTTCATTGCTGTAATTTTCATACTAAGAGTCGATACATGACCTTCTTTGGTTTCATATATTAATTTTGGCCACACTCTGTTCTCCTACCCTTTAATATAATGCAATCATTTAACTGTAAGCCATTCCATTTTTGTTCTCAAAATACTTTTTTTCTTATTGTTTGTAAAACTATTGAAATGCTCCAATTGTGGAAGTACAATGAAAGATCATTCTCTAATCTGTTCCACATGGATAGTGGGCAAGTTTGTACATCCAGAGTGTAGAACTGCTTGATTCAGTTAAAAACCAGCAAGACTCATACTTTTGCAGTTTAACCTACAAGATCACTTAGAAAAAAAAAAAAAAAAAAAAAAAAAAAAAAAAATGCATTTCTAAAGAATTATAGTATGCCACCGCATAAGCACCTTATTAAAGACATGACATGTATTATCACTCATGAGTAATGGCAAAGCAAAACAAAGGATAAATGCAAATAAATTGAGCTTAGGTTCAGTCTTTCACAGAAGGAATTATATCTTTTAGTCATGTATTCATAAGGGTGCTTAAATGCCACAAAGAATTTCTGATTCTTTTCTAGTTATTTTGAATATTCATTCTGAATTTTTATTTTTTTCTGAATATGTTGGATGACCTATTGTGTCCTTAGAAGTCAACTGCTGATTCTCAGCACAGCTAAAATTCTTCGCATACATTTTTAAAAACCTGGAGGCTCGTAGTAATGACCAGTGGTGGGGAACTTTCAAAGGATCAAAGATTTGGCACAGTCAAGATAATAATTGAAAAACCCAAGTGCTATAATGCAAGGAATAGTTGAGTTGCTGTAGTTGGGACATCCGACTGGAACCTGAGCAAGAAAAGACTCTTTGGTTTGAATTGTGCTGTAAATACCATGAGAACAGTTCTTTTGTGGTATTTCTGCTTCATGCCACACTAAAATTAAGATATGCAGAAATACCAGTATATTTCTTTCTTTTTTTTTTTCTTTTTCTTTAAAGTATACTAAGATTATCAAACCTCAAAGTTAGTTTTGACTTGATTGAAGGGAGGCTTTGATTTGGTCATTCTTTGTCTGGAGTAGCCTGACTAGCCTTCCTAGCAGCTGTGTTTGTTGTATAATTGTCAAGTGCTGGTGATATTTCTGACTCAGTAATCAGGGCTTGCTTAAGACTATGCCACAATAAAACCATGTTCTCCTAATGTCCTTCGGGAGCAAGTGGTTGTGAGGCATCCCCAGGTCAGTGACGGAGTGTCCCAGAGGAGGGCTGCAGGGCAGCATGTACCTTCATGGTTTAACCTCTGTCCTCTCCACCCAGGCAGCAAAGAATTGTGCTACATTAGAGCTAGAAAAGCATGTCAGTCAACCCTTTGAAAAGGGAATTAACCACAGAAACTGTTGAATAAGTTCACTCTGTTCTTGTGTTGTATATACATATGTCTACAGTCTCTCTTTGCTCTTCCTGTAAGGTGTCACCTTTGAATGTGTTGAAGTCGATGAGAGGTGCAAAGTTATTGGTACTAGGGGAGAGAGCTGTAATATAGCACTTGAATATTGGTATAGAGTATGGACTATTAAATGTTCTCAGTTTTGACTCTGGAGGCCACAGACCGTAACTTCATAGGTTGATGTAGTTTCTACATATAAGGAAAGATGTAGCAGACCGATAGAAACCAATAAAAGTCAAATCTCTGAATTTATGCATGGACAAAAAGCTTCATATTCTTTATTAAGGTAGGAATCACATATAGGCACAATTTCCCATCTATTCCAGTTATTTCTGTGAATGCCTGTTTTCTTTCACTTTGTTTTTCTTCAGTATGCAAGCTCATATACATATATATATATTTGCAGAAGTACTGAAATTGGTCCTCAGTGCTTCGTTTTCTAATCTTTTCTATATCAAATCCAAAGTCAATAGCTGAGTAAGAAAATTCAAAAGATAAGCATAGGAAACAAAATTTGTAAATAAACTGAAAAATTTATAAACTGAGTTTCAGCCTCCTTCCGCATTGCCAGGCCAAAAATTGTGTTATTCAGCTATTCAGAACATTTCTGGAGATCAGTGTGTGCAGCTATATGTAAATTTGAATCTTCCCAGATTGCTAAATCCAAAACAGTTGTCTTTATTCAGCTTCGGGAAGGGTCTTATCACAAAACTTCATCACTAAAACCAGCAAATTTTTAGGGAGAGATAATGTAGATGAGTTGAATGTTATTGTGCAGAAAAATGAAGCTGAGGCATATAGGACTTTTTTTTCCTTTTATTTTTTTTGTCCAAGTATATGAGTTGGTCTAATATGCACTGCAGCAGTTTACTGTTAGCAAAGACTTTCTTGATAATTGAAATAGAGGTCATGATTGACCAAAAAGATAACTGGGACAAGATAGATACAGCTGTTTAAACAAAGATACTGATATGGGAGAAAAGTGAATAATGAGGGCTGGTGTGTCCAAAAGATTGAAGTTCTTGGCTATTTCACTCAATCCTGATGAGGTCAGCCAGGGAAAGCAGCATGACTGTATGTTTTTAAGATGCAGATTTGGAAAGAAAGGTTTGGAAACAAGGACCTGCTTCTCCAAAGATAGTTTCCCCAAACCTGCAGCCCTTTCTCTTCATTTGCAAGGTCCTCGATGAGCCTGGAAGACTTTTGGTGCAGGGGCCAAGGAGCGGCAGTGGAGTCCAGGGGCTTACCTTCATAAGCACTCATCCCATGGATTTGCATTTTGATGTCCTCTTCCCAAGATAACAGTGCTCATGGACCTGTTGTTTCCTCTGGGAGGAGCAGGGAGCCTTTCCAACTAGTTCTCAGCTGCCTGCCCCCATAGTGGAGTGATGCTTACATTGCCTTTGGTGACTCAGGGGACATGGCCCTGTTACACTGCACCGAAAGCGGACAGGGGACCCTGGTTGAGTGCGTGTGTTACCAGAGCCAACCAGCTCTGGGTTACTTGCTGTCATAGCCATTGTGAAGCTCCCCATCACAGATGGTTGGAGGCTTTTGTCTTGCTCCCACAAATGAAAAACACATGTTTCTAAACTTCTAATCTGATTAGGTTGATGTCTTGTCTCTCTCCTTGGCAAATTTCCTTAGATTGGGGGTGAAGCTGGATGAATCTAAGTTGAACCTGTTTTAGCCTTCCCAGGACTAGTGTTTGCCCCCGAAATGTTCCAGAGAATAAATAATACTATAAATGTAAGCAAAATAACTGCATATTTTTTTCTATTTAACAGTGCCCAAGTTTTACTCAAGTTTAAGTCCGAAGTGTCCCTTAAGAGTCCAGTTCACCTGGATAGATAATCTCAGTTTAAGGATTCTTTTGTATGTCCCATGTGAAGTATGTTTGTTTGAGCAGACCTGCAGTGGCTGTTGCAGCCATGCAGAAGAGAGGAAAGACAAGGACATATGGATCTTCAGTGTAAAGCTAGAAGGTGTGGATTTCCCATCACTAAGCAAACTAATTGTAACAAACCTCTTTGTGATCCTCAGCGCCCAGGAACCTCCCCTGCTGGCAGGGGAGACCACACAGCCATAGCCTTGATGGTCAGCTGGGTCTGCCGAGAGCAGCCACAACGAGAAGGTTCATCTGTGGCCACACAACAAGGCCTCTCTGGCCACAAGTGGCCCGTGACCATGGCGAGGGAACCCCCCCTGCACTGTAGGAGCAGATGCTGAGCTGCTTCAGAAAGCTGCAGTCTGCTAACAAGGAGTGAGGCGAGGAGAGCATTTCCCTGAAATGTGTAGGAATGTGTTCTCTCAACATGGAGAATGTTGGAGTTTCTAGCCCCGCAGTTGCTTGCTAGCAGCCTGTTGATGCTGTGGTTGAAAAGATTGTGGGAATTTCTGGAGAATGTCTCTATGCTTCTCAATGTGAAACTAGAAAGTAACACTTTAGCCTTGTGTTTTATTTACCAAAATCTATTTAGATTGTATAGTGTTTCTTCTCTGAAAAGTGCCACCGTTAAACTCCAGTAACTCTGTGTGACAGCATTCAGCATTCGGTCCTATAGCTTATATTCCTTTCCACTCACAGAAGAAAACAAACAAACAAACAAAAAAAACAAACAAACTGTGGTTTCTTAAGTGACTATAGCAATGCTTTTTCTACTATGGGCTCTGTTTGGGCAACCTTCAGTGATGGAGTGGATTTACCCTATTGTCCTGATGATTGAATGTCTCCTGTAATTATTAAATGTCACACCTGTAAGTTTAATTAGGTGATTTATTTAATTTAGAAGTGTGACATTCCCATCCTTGAATTGCTAATGCTTACTTTTTCTGTCTTTATGCTTCTTTTTTTTTTCTGGCATGGGCTGAAATGTTCTTACCCATTCAATCCATTTATTATTAAATGGCAGTAGACCTCATTTAATTAAATGCAAAGTTGTAAACCAAATGGTTCCCAAATGTATAATGTTTTGAGAGTTTAACTGAAAAAAAGAGAAGAAAAGAAAAACCTCACTAGAAAGTGTTTGCCAAGTGTTTGTATTGGTTTGGCAGGTATTTGGAATAGGTTTTGTAACTAGAGGTAGTGCTAGATGCAAAAGAATTAACATCTTTATGAGAAAATCACCACTTTTACCTGGGGAAATGATGTAGGACCACATGTGCGCGTGTCCCAGCATCCGTGGGTAGGCAGTGAGAGGATGGGTGCAGGAGCTTTTCTTGCTGACTCTGCACTCGGGGAGGAACAGAGCGGCTCTGCTGTCCCTGCTCTCCTCCCCATGCACAGTGCCCCAGAGCAATCACACCTCTCAACACGTTTTGTAGCAAACCAGTCTTTCTGGCACAAGTCGCAGTCGCTGAGGCGATTGCCCCCATGGTGCTCCGCAGGGCAGGGCCTTTCCATGGAGAGCAGATTGCAAGCAGTGCCCTGTGCACTCAAGGAGTCTCAGTTCACCAAATATATATGGTGTGTATATATACATGCGTACATGTACACACTCACACGTATGGTCCTTAGTGCCAGCCCAGCTATGTGTTGGTCCCACCAGGTTGCCATTTCTGGGCAGACCTGGGAGAGGTCCTAGTATATTAGCTTGTTCTATTGAAACGTAGTTCAAAAAGCCTTTATCTTTTTTTTTTTTTTTTTTAACTGTAGGAATATTAACTGAGCTACACATGTTACTCATTTAGCAGTACTGACAAAATAACCTGTATTTCATTATGGTTTTGGTGGTGAAGGGGGAAAAAAAACATTGCTGCTTGTGGCATTCCTTATCGTTTTTATTCCTTGTATCACTGATGTTTATCTCACATTAATTGTGAAGTTGGATTATTTCGATTTTCCATGTATACGATTATGCATGTTTTGCTGTGCGTTTTAAAATCGGCATGCTGTTGCTTTCTTAAATTAGCCAAGGTTTGAGTATTGCATTCCTTAGCCCAGTCTTAATTCCCTCTACTACATGCGAGACTGTGCGTCTTTTTGGAGAGCAGTAAATTATGTAGCACTTGAACAATTACTTAAACAATATTGATTTCGGGAGGAGTGGGAATGGCAACACAGCTTGCCTTGCCTTTAGCGAAACATTTTTTTCTTTTCCAGCTTTTCAAACAGCAGTCAGCCTGCAAAGCCCTGCTCTTCAGTATGTCCCCCGTGCACTCAGCAAGCCTTTGCAGGCATTTTGGCGACAGGAGTGGAGGCACCCATGTCCTGTCCCGTCCTTGCTCGTGGCCGTTCCCGCGGGGCTGTCCTGGGCTGCTGACTGCTGGGGATGTCATGTGGCACAAGGTTGACAGGAGCAGCAGCTTTTGCTTGAGGAATAACATCAGTCATGGTTGCGTGTATATAGCATGCCTGAGCAATAAATAATTGAAACATGGCCTTAACTGTTTGCTTTACTTGCCCTTTCTCAAGTAAAGCTGCAGTGATGCTTAGATATGAATATTAGACTCTTTCCCTGTGCCTTGGGCTGCTTAACACATCATGACAAATCTTTACCGGACTGACCTGGCAGGGTATCCAAACACGAGTGGCTTGGTTGAAGTTGAGGCAGTAAGTTTGGGCAGCACAGAATGCATCTTTGTTGGTGATTTCTGAGCAGGAAGCCCGTGTTGTCGCTGAGCGGCTGGGACGAGTGCCTGGATCCAGTGTTTATTTCATTAAGTGGGGTATCAGAATACCATTTGTGTCGTCCTCGGTGATTTATGGTATGCACGCTAGGATTAAGTGCTACAAATAATAGTTTCTGAAGTTAATTTCTGTATATACTGCCTCAGTGTTTATTCATCTGTTTCCGTGAACATGTGGAGGGATACAATTTATCAGGCACATGTGTTTACTCATGAGCTAATAACACAGTTTCCTATGTCACTGGTTTTAATGAATGCCCTACGCAGGTACTGGTAGACCCCAGTCATTAACAGATAAATTACAGAATCGTAGAGTGGTTTGGGTTGGAAGGGACCTTAAAGGTCATCTAGTTCCAACCCCTCTGCCATGGGCAGGGATGCCATCCACTAGCTCAGGTTGCCCAGGGCCCCATCCATCCTGGCCTTCAACACCTCCAGGGATGGGGCATCCACAGCTTCTCTGGGCAACCTGTTCCAGTGCCTCACCACCCTCTGAGTGAAGAATTTCCTCCTAACACCTAATCCAAATCTGCCCTCTTTTAGTTTAAAACCATTCCCCCTTGTCCTATCACTGTCTGCCTATGTAAAAAGTCCCTCTCCATCTTTTTTATAAGTCCCCTTTAAGTACTGAAAGGCCACAGTGAGGTCTCCCCGGAGCCTTCTCTTCTCCAGGCTGAACATTCCCAGCTCTCTCAGCCGTTCTTCCTAGAAGGGGTGCTCCAGCCCTCTGATCATCCTTGTGGGCCCTACTCTGGACCTGCTCTAACAGGTCCATATGTTCGTGTTTTGGGGGCCCCAGACCTGAATGCAGCACTCCAAGTGGGGCCTCATGAGGGCAGAGCAGAGGGGGACAATCACCTCCCTCGACCTGCTGCCCACGCCTCTGTTGATGCAGTCCAGGATGTAGTTGGCCTTCTGGGCTGTAATCATACTGCATGTCCACTAAAAGCAGTATTTGCAGCTCTCTCACAAGAATGAGCCACTTCTTTTCAGTGGTGGTATCATCTGGGCTTTGTAGAACAGCTAGATGTAACCACAGCAGGTAACGCGCTTCCAGACAATGCCTTGTTGTCTGCATAGGCAGCCACATGCTGGACTCAGAGACCTTGCATACCTACTTAGAATTAAGATTAAATTACCAACCTTTTTGGCATTTTTATGTAAAATGTTCTTTATTATGGTCTTCTCATAGCTGAAGTATGAGTCACTTGCAAGCTGTAATAGATTTTGGCTATGCTGCATGATGAAGTGTTCTGGATGCAGTGAAACATATAATCAAGACTCCAGGCAGAGCAACTCCCAGTGGTCACCTTAAAAAAAAGAGAGAGAAAGAAGAAACAAATTACAGCACCTTTTCTTTGCAGCATTAAGATTAGTGTTTGTTAGGGACAGCACAAGAAAGTGACTTTGTTTTAGCTTTAAATAATGTAAGCAGATTTACGCCTGATTTTTCTGATAGTGTCAGTTAAATCACTCAGTTTGTAAAAGAACTCTGATCTCCCAGTGTTTTTTAGAAGATATCGATGCTTTATAGAAGTGAGTTGGTTGTAAAACATCAGATTGCCTTGCTAAACTGTACTTTACAGTATGATTTCACCTCCAGGAAAGTTATGCAATATTAACATACTGGAATTGGAGCCTGTGAATTAAAATTGCCTGGGCAATTACAGCATTACTTATAAATCTTATTCATCATGTTTATGTGCACCTTTATTTAATGGAGAAAATGAAATGTGTTGAGACCTACGTTACCAAACAATTTCAAGGCTGGTAATCAGTAGTAATTCCTGATTTTGTGAAGGAAGGGGAAATATTGCTTGAGATGGGGTCAAAATGTTGTCTTTTGCTGAGTCCATACTTGATCTCCGTGATCTGCATTAGGGTAATTGGAGTGGGCGATCATGTAGCCTAAGACAGCTTTCACATCCTCTTTCCTTTAAAAATGGACCCTTGGGCTTTGACATCTAGATTGAGTCTGGTGCCTTGGTCTCCTTCTGCAGAAAGATCCCAAGTGTATGGCTTGACACATCCATTTATTGCCTAAGCACTTGTCACCATCACCTAAAATCAGGGACTTTGCCTGAAATTTACTAGGAGGAGTTTAGATTATGTTCAGTACATGGATTTTTTTTCAAAGATGCTACCCCAGAACTCAAAAATCAAGTGGCTGCTGCTGCCCCCTGGACATTTTAACTTGTTTTTCCAGCACTGCCTGTTTTTTGTTGTTGTTGTTGTTTGTTAGTTTGCTTTGTTTATTTTGTTTTGTTTTTTACATTTTTTCCTCAGCTACAATCTTCCAATCTTCCCACTATTAATAGTGGGATTCTTAACAACTTTGTATTTCTGTATAACAGGTTTGCTGGCCTGCAGCACAATAGCCTAATGTGATTTTTATTGTACTAGCATGTACTGGGATTGTTTGCCTCCTGGAAAATGGAATATTCAGATGCCTCATTCATCTTCTGTCTCAGCAAAAGCTATCTTCTAGTCCCAAGACATTTTCTTTATAAGTGGGCTTTCCATCCTGTTGTGGAAATTGTAAATAGACAGGGTCTGTAGTTGAGGTTTCCCACCTTCCTGAGCTTTGGTATTATTGGTTATTCAAGTAATTTTGAAAAGTGTTTATTTTTCTCCCCCAGGCTTACTGTGTCCCAGTAGTTTCCCTCTCTACAGACTGTAGCACAGTTCCCGCAGAAGTGAGTTATGTGCCACCTCTTAGTGTTTCCTAGCTGGATGTAACGAGGCATGCCTCTTATTCTACATCAGTGAGACCTGAAGTGCTCCACTCTTCCATGGTCATCTTTAGTTAGAGCAAGCTGGGAAATTGGTTCAGGATAGCCAAAGGGTTTTTATCATTCTTAGAGCTATTTTTTAGAGATTTCCTAGGAATATTGGGCTTTTTTATTTTATTTTATTTTATTTAAAGAAAAGGATTTTTTTTCTCCTCTTCCCTCTGGAAACCCATTTTTGCTTGCTAGTACCCTGATACTTAATCTGCTCCTTTGCCTTCACAGTTTGGAGGAAGCACGTGCACTGCTTCTGCAAATACTTAGTGTAGCCCTAACTTCACTGATGTGAGTAGCCAATAAGATTACTCATGTCAATAAAAAAGGAATCTACACATACATATGTTTTTCAGGATTAGTGAACCATTGCTTGCTGGATGAACAAAAGGCCAAAGTGATGGAAGCAGGAAAAAAATAATTAGTGTTGGCCATGTTTGTGTTAGTTGTATGCATGTGATAAATTAACAGTTGAATTTTTCTTTTTTATTATTTAGAATAATATTATTTAGACTATTTGACAGGAGATGGGGAACAGAATCCTTTCACTTTTATTCTGCTAGAATTATTTATGATAATATACTACCACAGTCTCCAGCGAAAAAGAACAAGCTCCTTATGTTTTTTAATATGAAGGATCATGTAATGGCTTAAGTATAAACACAAGCCTCCAGGGCAGTGTGTGCCAATACTGTCTTTAGATTAGATGGTATCTCTTGAGAGATGCAGTGAATATCACGGCAGCAAGCAAAGGAAAGAATGACTCAACAATACATAAATTGAAAGAAAAGCTGTTGCCGTTCCACTCTGTTTGATCTTTAATCAAATAGCTGTAGCATTTGAAGAAGTATTGAACGTGTGAGACATCTGGGACTTCCTTTCCTCTTAGGTCATCTTCTAGCTAGAGATCTGTGATGAAGCGTGGAACATGGACAGGGTGGCTGCGAGCAAGAACAACTGCTTGTGGTTTTGGGCTCCCAGTGCAACTTGCGGCTGCCACATGAGCCAATTCGAGTTTTCTGTGGCATCTTTTTTTCCTCATTGAATAGATGGAAGAACTTCAGAAAAAAATATTCTGTCTATAAACCCTCCTCACCTTGAAATAAAAGAAAAACAAATGTTAATAAGTGCAATAAAACAGAAGGATAGATTCTGGCCAAATGAGTCCATTGGTTTATAGGAGGCATTATGATCAAATAGAATTTAGCACGTTGCCTTCCAGTGCAATGTTTTGTTTTACATACCTTTGTAGCTCATAAACCCAGCAAGTTTGGTCACTAGAATCATTTCTTGTTCCAGAATAAAACTCTTATATTAAGCTTTTTATGTTGAGTATGGAATTTGTCTAGCCTGTTCAGTAGTAATTGTCTGGAGTACTAGTATTTTTGAAGTGGATTGGTTCTATTGGTCTAAGAAATGAAACTTGGTCTTCTAGCAACTGTTTCTTAATTCAACAAATTATTTTGGGTAAGTGTAAGAAGAGATTATTCAAATGCAAACTCTATTGAATAGCACCCAGATACTCATTTTGGTTAACAAAAAAATCTTTTTTCTTTTTTTCCATCATAACTGAGTTTCTCCGTGCCCCCAGAATTGTTTCTAGAACTGTGCACAAAGTATGAAGCTGTTGAAGACTCCACACTGCAGTATCACTCCTTGTAGTCTCATTCACATAAACTCTTCATAAACACCCTCAGTTAATTCACAGAGTGTATTTTCTACTTTATTCAAAGTAAAGACCACATTTTGAAACAACAAAATCAATGAATTTCTCACTGACTTAATTGAGTTCAGGTTCATGCCCTAAACGCTTAAATAAATACTGTATGCTTTATGAATTGATGTCCTCGTTTGATTCTTTATATGTATTAACACCTGAGGTTCGTCTGAATGGAGAAATGAACGCTTCCTATTCTTATATCTACATTTAAATAAGTAAAGTTATTAAAATCTATTTGAGGTGAATGCTGCTGTACCTCGTACTAACAAAAACTTACTGCTGCACACTCCCACAAGGCACAATTTGTTCAGAATTTGTTTATTTAGAAAAAACACAGGAGCACCAATTTGAGCAGCAAATAAGAATCCAAACAAGATTAAGGTAATGAATACTTCCTCTGCTTTGAAAATGTCTGAGAAGGCAGGCTGCAGCAGTAAGGTTGTCACAGATGGGGATGGGTTGACCATGTGTAATAGTGTCAAGGTCATTGCACTATTGCAAAGAGGTTACTTGATTCAGACACAGGGCAATTTGTGCTACTGTTTGACTTACTACTTTTGCTAATCTCAGTAGTTTATGTCTGTGTTTTTCCATCTTAGATTAATATAGGCTGAATGGAACATAAAAAAACAAACAAAGAAAACCCAAAGGTATGCATGGAAGTTGATATGTAAAATTATTGTGTTTATTTTACAATGCACAGTAAATAAGCAACCTATATTTTTCTTTGAAATAAACTGAGGGAAAGCTTTAATTTTCAGTCTTTTTTCTAGATGCATTAAATGTGTGAGGGGAAGCGTTACACTAGAATGTATAGAAAAGTAAAGTAATTTTGTGGAGATTTATACACGCATGTGGATAGAACAAAGGTTGTCTGATTTTTCCACTTCCCCCTGAAGAAATAAAGCAAGGCAATATTTTGAATCTATTCCTCAGTTTTCCATCACATTCTAAATGATTTAGAAGTCACTGCGACTAAATAGTCACAGTGGTCCCACGGCTTCAGCAGAAATTCAAGGCTGTTCAGAGGACCAAAACCTGCACCAGTGCCTGGACCAACAAGGAGAGCCATTTAGAGAACTGAAAGGCACAAATGTGCAGGCAGACAGGCTTCATTCCTTTTGCTGCTGCTGTATTTTATTTGCATCCTTATTTTATTTGAGACAGTAAGAAGCTTTGTTTCCTATATCAAATGTACTGTTGATATAAATAAGAATGAAGAACTTGTCAGAAAGATGGAAAGTTGCAAGAGTTTTTTTGGTCAGAGACTGTCCAGAGTGAAGTACTTTGAGAAGTCCAAGGACTGATCTCAGGTAATCTCAAGTTTTGTGCTTGGCTTGCATCCTCAGAGGCATTGGTTTAGGGCTGTGAGGTCATGCAGAAATATTCCCCATGTTGGGTGGATTTGGAAGAGGATAGGAGAAGGGTGGTGTTGGTGATCACTTTCCATGTAGCCCGGGCATGTCACTTCCTACAGTCATACAGACATTTTCACCAAGCGATTCCTTCCTGTTTCAGGGGCCAAGATTTGGACAAATCCCTTGAGCTCCCTTTTTTAATTCCTGTGGCATATTTCAGTTTTTGGGACCTTTGGTCTTCTGAACTGGGTATTTATTCTTGTACTTGCTGTTGTCACTGGAGGGTGTTTTGCAGTGGATGCAAGGCGGGAGCACAGCACACATTCTGTAGACCTTTCTGAGCATGATGCCTGTGGTACAGATGACCTTCTTGTCTTGCCTTTTTTAAGTCTGAGGTAGATTTGCTCACGGTTATTAATTGGTAGCATATGATATTAATCAAACCGTGTATTTCAAGAGTCTGAGTGATGCACAGTAATATCTTAACGCAAATGTAATGTGGGACTAGAAAGGTAGAGACATTTGGGTGCGGTGAGGTTTGCCTTGTATGTTTAATTAAAGCTTTTTTGATTTTTTTTTTTTTTTCTTTTTCCCCTCCCCAGCAAAGATGTGATGAGATGTGCTGAAACCTTCCAGTGCCCTGTGGCACTGAAAGACTTTGTGGTAGCAGTTGTCCTATGAGCTTCTAACTGGGGTCTGAACTTCTGAAATAATTTCAAAATGAAATTGATTTCTGAACTCCTGAATGGAAGACTGCGCGTTAATCTTGCACCCCTAAATTAGGCCTTAGGCATAAACTTTCTTAAACTAGGCCTTAGGCCTAAAATATAGCAGCCTACTCTTTTATTTTGGGGAGAATGTGAAGATTTTTCTCAAGTCTTTCTAAGAGACTTACTACTTAAGTGAAATTTCTGTAAATGGGCACATCCCAGGATTTTATTCTTTAGTTTTACCAGTACCGTGTGTAAACTGAAGTAATAAGCCATAGCAGAATTAAAAAAGAAAGTTTTACACAGGGCTGCTAATGCGATCTAGCCAACAGTGAATTATGAAGCAATGTGCATTGTCTAAGCCTGTGGATAATCGGTAATCATGGTGTAAACGTTCCTAAAAAATATTCTGGTCTCTTTCTAAGAATGTCTCTCCTTATTTGAGAATTTCTTATTTTTCCAACATCTAAAGCATGCCTTCAGTATAAAATATAGTGTCTTTGTTTACTTGCGAGCTGATTTTTCAGGCTAAAACTACTCTATAAAATCAATAATTTTTACTTCTTTTTTTTTTGGTACTCCAGAGTATGGCTTTATAATTAATTTATTTATCTCACAAACCCTACCTAGCCATCTGTATCCTTGGATTCTTACTATTTTACATTTTGCAAGCTGTAAGCAATGCAGAGCTCCTAACCCAAAAACCCAGAAGTTCTCATATTTTTCATATGATTTTCACCAAGGGCAACCTCTCCTCATGAAAATGGGTTCTGGTGGTGATATGTCACCAGTAGCTGAAGCATTGTAGCTGTGCATGACATACATGGTATTAATAAATAAATTACAGATCTGCACAGCTGCTTTAGCTTGAAACTGTACCTGGCGAAATAAAATACTTTTACCAGAGTAGTGTGGTGTGCTGCCCCAGTTCAGGGGGAGGACCTGCTTGGCAGGTGACAAAATCCTTCGTCTGTCACTTCTGCTGTTCCCCTTTCCCTGATTAATTGTCACCTAGATGCAGCAGTCACCATGACAACCAACATAGGTTGGCTTATTCTCTGAAAATTTGTGTCTGGTTATTCAGTTGTTTGAATCGTTGTTTGTGATGCTGTGGTCAACGCTTCTTGTACTTCTGTTGTCATCGATGTAAATTTGACAATAAAACGTGTGGGTTAAGTTGGCTCAGTCCAGGAAGCGTAGTATGTACCATTTGTGAATGATCAAAGGAATTATATGTGGTATAAATAAATAATGGCCTCCTATAAAAGGCCATTTAAGGCCTGTAGGCCCAGTGTTTTGTGTGCACTTCCAGTGGATCTCTCTAATCTTAATGTAATATATCCTCTGTTTTTAAAGATGTGTAAGTTCTCTTCAGTGCTGTGGAAAAGTTCTGGCAGGCTGGCAGTAACAGTAACCTGCTGGGGCCATAAATACCAAACACAAACTTAAAAACAAACAAAAAATAACCAAACCTTACTTATTTGAGGTGACAGAGGATGGCTGAGATCCCCTGTGGAAGGTGTCTCCCCATGTGATGTATATAGTGATCAGAGACCAGTATAGCCTCAGTGTTCACAATGGTCTGGACCTCTCCATTCTCTCAAGAAATCCTGCTGGAGGAAAAGTGCTTATCGGGGGAAGCATCCAGGCTTCTTGCAGCCTTCTGTGCATCAGAAACTTTCTCTAAGGTAGAGGAGACGGGTGTGTTAGGATCAAACAAGGCCTAGAGAGCTATACTCCCAGAGTATTTATGCATCCACAGCAATTTATATTTTCAGGGTCTTTGATGAAGAGCAATAGCATGACAAAACAAATCTGTTCTCATCACAAAGTCATTTAGCATTGATGGAAATATTAGGCTTTCTGAAACAGTTGCCTGTGAAAGAAAAGAAAGATGGAGCACCCTGAAATACATATTTTTACCTATATGCTTGAACCTTCTCTAGAAACTGCATCACAGATGCAATGTGAGCTCCCTGGCTCAGGAAGCCCTCGGAGGATCAATGGCCCTGGGGTGCAGCCACTGACTGCTCAGGGAAAGATGCAGCAAGCGAGCCTGGGTGACTCGGTTGTTCTGCAGACGACCAAGCCTCCGTCACTAAAATACTTATCTTTGGGATAATCCTGTTGATTAAGTCAGCATAGTTTGGCAATTGCTGGTCTGTATGAAAACAGAATGGGGGAAAAAATTTTGGCAGGTGACTAGAAACAGTAAAAATCATAGACTTCGCATCACCAGAGATGTCTGCGTTGATCATACGCAGGGCAGGCCTGTATGTTTTCAACCAAGTACAAGGAAATCGCTTGCGGACAATGGCATGGCAGGTGCATGCCATGAATACATGAAGGTACAAAATAATATTTTGTCTGTCAACCTCAGTATCTTCTTTAAGCCATCCATATCTTTGCTACCCTTTGTGTGCAACAGCCCTGTCTACCTTTCTTTATTCCTTGATGATCATGAAGACAGACAGGCTTCCTTCAGCTGATCAGTTTTCTCTTGAGCGGTTCTTTAGAGTTTGGTGGCCTTTTAATATTTTGGGTCCAAAACTAGCCCTTTTTTTCCCCCACAGAAAAAAAAAAAGTAAAACAGCTATGTCCTCTCCTTCATTTTTCTTTTTTGAAGTATTGCATGTCATACCCAGCAACCAGGGAAAATCAAGCACTACAGCTTTTTGAATTGACATCAGCAGAGCTATGAGAACTCAACAATCCTACTTCTGAAAAAAAAAAACAACTAAAAATAAGTAACAATCTTTCAGAAACCATCATTACTACTTGGAAAAGCATACATATACAGCATGTGAAAAGAATATTTGTTTAGGTGTGCATAGGCAAAGACAGTAGATGCTAGTGGCTACTCCTCAAGTAACATTTGTGTTTGCAATTAGAGGAGAGCTTTGAGAGAGAGAAAAACAGTTTTGTTTTGTTTTTTTTTAACTATAAAGTGCAAGGCTGTTTTTTCCTCCCTCAGAACTGTGAGTTGCCAACATATAAACATTTCAGAGAGAATTTTACACCACCTCATCTTTATGTCAAGCAACATTTAATGGTTGAATGATCCCCTGCCCCGGGACTTGGCAGCTATCCTCCAGGGGCCGACTTCGGGGATTACAATGACAGTCTATCAGTGGATCTTTTCCAATATAAACTAGGCTAGGACCATTTAAAATCAGTTGTTATCAACAAGTCAAATTATCTTTATTTATGTTAGAGGTTTTCCTATGAGTATTTTTTAACAATGTGGAATTTTAATATCTAGAGGGGCTGTTCCTGTTGTCAGTGTTATTTGGGAATGTTCTAATTCATGCAATTATGCACAATTTGTCTGATTTCTTTCAAAATTATGTGATTTGTAACATTCAGGTCTAATCAATGTCTAACTCACAGTGCTCACATAACTTTTTCTGATTCCTCCTCTTTATAGGTAGAAATAACACTTCAGGATATCAATGACAACCCACCAGTATTCCCCACAGACATGCTTGATCTGACTGTAGAAGAGAATATAGGAGATGGATCTAAGATAATGCAGCTAACAGCCATGGATGCTGATGAGGTAGGAGCATGGTTTCATATTTGAACAGCTGTACTAAATATGCATTCTGGAAACATGTGTTTTTACCTGTTCCTTTATTCCCTTTGTGAGAGCATGGGGAGCCACTGTGCCATCCAGTTCTTTGTGCTGTGTTTGGACTGTTTGCAAGACTGCATTCAGTGCCTACCATGCAGTCCCACGCAGACACATGCAAGTGAGACAAAGGCCCTGTTAACTAAAGGCTGCTCACTGGCTTGTGTGTGAGTTAATTTTTCATAACAAGTGCTAATGAGCAGTTGCGCTGATGACAAAAAAGGCCCCATATTTTGGTTCTAGATGGTGTTGTTTTCATCAGTCTCATCACATACCACAGCCACTGACTTGGTGAAGGTGCTAGACCGCCCAGCTTGTCACAGAGATTTACTGACACACAGCTGAAGACCTCAGCTTTAGATCTAAACTAACTTTGAAGCAGAGATGTCATAGTTGAGCCCAGTTTTGAGGTTCGCAATAAAACTCATTTGAGACAAGCCGTGGAGAACAAGAAAACTTTTAATAATGCCTGCTCACCCTTTCACTAGAGTGACTCAATACCACTGTTATCGTCTCCTGAAGGAATGTTTTATTTCACGAAAGAGAAGGGAAAGAAAATAATGCTAAAATATCTGCTCTGTACGTGAACCTGTTCACAGCATCTTTTTTCCCTCTTAGATGCATTTCTGTGAGGACACTGCAACTAAGGAGCTTTTAAGAAACTAGCAAAAGCCTTCTGAGCAATTGATATTAAACAGCCAGTCGGTTTAGTGAGGGATATTGTAGTCTCTTGTATGTGTCAGGCAAATATATCCAAATATAATCTAATGTATTCGTTCCTTTTGGAAAGTTATGAGAAAGTTAATCATATTGTTTTATTCCCTTGAACTGATTTGCTGTCCACTGGGAAAGGCCTAAGAAAGCAATATGAGCATGCAAAGAAGTTTGTGTTGTCACTAAATATAGGGTTGCACTTAGCAACAAGAAGTAATTCTTGCATACAAATAATAAGGTAATTCAACTCCCTCAGGAGAATTTTTTTTCTAGTCTTTTTTTTGTTCGCTTGGTTTGTCCTTCTATGATTGTTAATGGATGTACTTAATCTTACTTCTGCATAGGGAAGCACTAAAACACAGCCAGGAATGGTATGAATGATTATGAGCTTCTTGTTCTTTCCTTTATTTTCTGGAAGCACCCTGATGTACAGACAGAAAGTAGGATTTTGGAAAGGTGCATATCCATAACAAAAATTGTAGCTGTGGGTCTTACAATGTGTATCTTAAGATTAGGAAGAATTAAATGTTAAATGACTGCTTTCTGCTGAGATATGGCAAACTGATATCTAAGATTTTACTAATGTATTATGCTCCAGCCTCCTTTGTGACCATTCCTGCTGTGTTACGTTTGTCTTCTTTCTTTACATGTGCAACCCATATATGCAGCTCAGTAAAACATGGGTGCCTGAGCATGCTGCCTTCACTATGTGCACAGATACTTTCAGAATCACAGGTTTAGCTTCAACAGGGTAACAGAACCCTTAAAAAGTATAGTTGAATTATGTACAAGAATCCTTCTTATAAATATTTTTCATTGATAGTATTAAGGCAGCAAATTACAGCCCTATGTCTGTTATAATAAGAACTTTGTAGAGATCTGAAAAAAGATGTAAAGACAGTCTCTAGGTGCTAAATGGTACCAAGGGCTTTAACAATTACAACAGCTTCTAATGCTTTGCAAATTCTTTTCAGACAGTTGCTGATGGGAAGTTTCTATACAGCTTTTTAATAGGTTTCACATATCTTGTATTTTGCTTTGTTTCTCACCTAATTCATGTAAAGTTACTAATTTGATTAGGCCAGCATCACATGTAGCTGCTGTTTTAGCTGTGCTCTGTTAGGAGAAGGCTGCCTAGTCAAACAAATGGTAATGTGGTCACCTCCAAAATCTTAAATTCTCATCAACTGTTTTTGTTAAGTCACACAATTACAGAAAAACATATTAGGTACCCCAGGTACACCTGAGCACACAGAGTCTGTGTAAGCTGAAGCGCTGCGTGCAGCTGTTCTAGGCGGGACACCTGGAAAAGGGTGTTTTCTTTTGAAATTTCATTTTATCAGTTAGCTGAATCCAGCTTTTTGAAACAGCACTCCAGAGAAAAGGTTTGGCATGAGGCAGTATCGTAAGGCCAGGTAACTAATGCTTTTCTCTCATCTTACAGGTATGAGTGGGTGTTTATCTCTGTTAATTTGCTTTTTCAGGCGAGCGTGTTTGAAACAGCTGTCATTTCTTTCTCCCTGATCTCTTTGATCAGGTTGATCTGTGGTGCCCATATAGAAGGCACAGGGGAAATGGCCAGCCACAGCACTGCTCGCTCACCAAAACACGTCGCTGGGCATCGTCAGCACGTGGAGCACAAGTACGCGTGTCCGATGCTGGGGTTGCCAAACCTTCAGTGTCTGTATGTCTGTCTTGAATAGGAGGGAAGTGACCCCAGGATCTGAGGTCTCTTCTTGCTTTGCCATAAAGACCAACGCTAAGAAGCAAAATATATAGCTAAGTACTGGCTTTGGGGGGAAGCGTCACTCCAGCCGGTGCTGAGTTACATCCCCTGGAATCGCACTTCTGATGGCACTGTCACACTGGGCAAACCATCCCCAGGAGGTGACTGAAAGCAGAGCCAGGTAGTGGCCCTTTTTCTGGGGAACATCAGTGCTCCTCAGAGCTAAGACCTGTGAGGCTGAGTGATTTTCTTACAACTGATCAGTGGTACAGACCATATCAGGTGGCTTTTCGCAGCATTTATGAAGGGGCAGGGCTAAAGCAGAACACATTGTGTCAATATTTGAGTGGGAGGGTTTTTTTTCCTAAGTTTTAATTTCAACCTTTAAGGAAAAAAAAAAAAAGCTGATAATTTTTCTATGTAAAATTACTTTTCCTTCATTTTCTTTTTAACCAAAATGCTCAAAGTGCACACGACTTTTTTTTCTTCCCAAGGTCAAATGAAATATTTTGTTCAACCCCCAAGGCAAGTGTTTTTGACTTCCAGAGACTGGCAGCACAACACAAGAGATCAGAACCAGTGAGACATGCCTTGTCACTTCGGGGCTGCTTATTCACAGGGATGAATGCATTTCAATGCATAAACGGCCCTTTTGGGGGCTGCTGTGGGGCACCCGTGCAAACATTGCTCCCATGAGTTTCTCCTGATCAGGAACTGGAGGAGCTGGTGCTTGGCTGCCACGGTCTCCCTCCTTGCATCCTTCCCTCTCCTTCTTCTTCCACCCCACCTGCCATACCTCCAGTGACAGAGCTGTGCCCGCAGGCAGGAGGCTCATTTAATTTAACCTTCCAACTTAAAAGAAGAATAAACACTAATCACTGGTAAGAGGGAAGGTGTTGCATTGCCTCGTGATGCTGGCTTGAAATTAAAACAGGTATCAGGACCTCGTGGTCTTGGCTGGATGCAATCCTTTTATGAACAGTGGAGCAAAAAGTATCTGAGCAATCTCGTCATTTCACGTCTCATAAATAAAAACTGTGTGCGTCTGCATCTGTATTGGGGGACTGAAGCAGAGACTGGGCAGGAAGACTGTTTATTAAAGGAAACTGTTCTGAAAATATTCGCCAAGTGCAGTTACTGGAACGGTTCTTGTCTTACTGAAAATTACGATGTGGTTTTCCTGGCGAATAACTTGATTTGACCACTTCTGTTTTTACTTAGGGAGCCAATGCCCTTGTCACATACACTATTATCAGCGGCGCGGATGATAGCTTCCACATTGACCCTGAGTCAGGAGACCTGATAGCCACCAAGCGCCTGGACCGAGAGCGCCGCTCCAAATACTCCTTGCTGGTTCGTGCTGATGATGGCCTGCAGTCCTCAGACATGAGAATAAACATCACTGTTAGTGATGTTAACGACCATATCCCCAGGTTCTCCAAACCAGTGTATTCCTTCGACATCCCAGAAGATACCACTCCAGGTAAATAGGAAATGGCCCTAAAATTGACTGAAATTTTCTTTTTGTCAGTACAGAGGGACTCGAGGGGCAGAGGATAGGAAACCTGTATGACTTGTCCAGGAGGCAGCGGTGGTCAAAGGCAGCTCTCAGATGGGATGCAGAGGCAGAGGGAATCACACCATGCTGAAAAACTGCTTGCTAGCAAATCAGTATCACTTGCGCTCTAGTGCGGTAACATTTCTTTTTGTGAAATAGAGAAATGGTTGCCACTCGAAGGAAAAAAAAAAGAAAAAAAAAAACTTAGTTCCTTGATGCAGAATAGGAATTATGCCTGTATCCCAATGGAAACCTCTGAGTGCTACCACTTAAAAAAATAATGAACAGAAAAGTAATACGGGGAAAACCTTGCAGGATGGAAACACGATACTTTTACGGAAAAGATGTGGTGGTGATGCTAGTCATCTTCAGTGAATACGACTTATAGTACTTAATGCATGGAGGGTAGGATCACAAAATTGGTTACCATTGAGCTGCCAATAATTTATACATTGATTTCTTAATAGTATTTCCAACACATGCTCAATTACTAACCCTAACATCATATATTTTCTTAATCTCATCTTTGACTACTAGTTTTGACAACTTTTTTGTATAAAATGTAACCTTTAGATAATTAATTCTGATTCCTGGAATTAATCAATGACGTCTTGAGTTGCTGTTTTCCTCTTTTAAAACTTATTTCATTTGCGATAGTGTTTTGATGTATACAAGTTAGGTTTTAAGCTAGAAACTATTTAGAGCCCCCCCCCCCCCCAAAAAAATCTTTTCAAAATCTGTGCCATATTGTGTTTCTCAAGATGAGAATTATTTCTCTCAATAAATAGTTTCCAGTATTTTATACAGAGTGCTTGCATAAAAGCAGTATCTGCTTTATTAGTAACTGAAGCATCTTAGAAACTTTATTCTAAAACATGAATAAACAAAAGAGATGTAAATGACATGGTGATAGCTTTGAAGCTTTTATTTGGGCTTAGACTCATGAGTGTGGGAGGCTCAGCTTGTGACAACCAAGATTGCCCCCATGCCTCCAGCTTTTGCACTCTGTCCCACAGTGACAGTTCCAAAATTCAGTGGTGTTTTGTGTTAAAGCAGTATACTGCAGTCAGCTGTGCTTCAGGAATTTGGAAGCAATTGAGACATCAGTGTAGCACAGGGCAGTTTGGTTGCTGATCCCCAGCTATGCTGTTCTATCTTGCCAGCAATTGTCCTGAGGCTGTCTGTTTTAGCAGGGATAACCCCATAAATGGTGAGCTTAATTCCCTCCCTGTTAAGACAAGGCTTCTCTCCTTAATCATGTATGGGGTATAGATTTGTGCCTTATAGCGGGCTCAGCGGTGGTGGATGCAGAAGGAAGAAACAGGCTGACTTTGTACTAGAAGTGATGCAGCTTTCCCTGTTGGATTTTCCAGCAGTCCCAGAGCAGCTGGCGGGCTCATCTGGAGGAGAAACAGTGCGAGGTTTCCCCTCTGGGGGTCTGCTTTCTATCCCAGAGGGTATGCACAGCAAGTAGCACCATTCCCCTTGCAGCCTAGCAGCTGCGGTTGCAAGTTGCACCTTCCCGGGGCCTCGGAGAGGCTCTTTGCTGAGTTTCCCTAGCCCTGTGTGCTGCACCTCCATCAGCACTGCTCTGACCCTTCTTTGCTGCAGGCAGGAGGGCTGATGATAAGATCCAGCTATGGGACAGCCCTTTTAACCAATTAGCATGCAATCAGAAATGTTAAAGCATAAGCTAGCTAATCAAATGTACGGAACAGATACCAGAATATTCAGCTGGGTTAAACAGAATTGTGGCACTATTCTTCATCCATGATAAGCAGTTTTCGTTGTCACATTGCTCGAAAATAATTAACTGTGCTAGAGCAAATGTAATTCATCTGGTTCCAGGAAAAAGAAGTTACATGATTAACTTTCTTGGAAATGAGCTGATCTTAATTATAATTAGTGTTCAATATACTAAAAACTGACGCTGAAGTTCCAAACTTTAGTAAGATCGGTCAGTCATGTGAATGCAGCTATGCAGAAATGAAAACAATGGCACAAATTCACAAGGAGTTGAATTTCAAAAAACATTGAAGAATAGACCCCTATAAGGTTTCTGGCTTTCTAACTGCGGTTACCCTGCTAAGGCACTTTTTTTTCAAAAAGTAGAGCTTGGATCTTTGGTGAGGACTGACATTTGAGTTTCTGCATTTACAAAGAAATATAGAAGGTTTCAGAACTTGTATTTGTCTGTGGGGAGAAGAGGGTCCTTTGAGTAGCAGAAAGAAAATACACAAAAGGAGAAAAGCTATTTTTGTCCCAGTTGATATCTAATCTGGACATGCTCCCATTTAAAGATAAAAATAAATATTACTGACCATTCTGTTTCTTTTTTTTTTTTTTTTAGTAGCCCTTGAAAATAAACGTCATACTGAATATTGTTCCTGTCAGCTTTGAAAAACTTGTCATAGAATTTAGGCATACAATTCTGAGGCTGGAGTTTCTACCAGAGGATACCGTTTGTTCTACAGAGATGCTCGATGATGAGCTCCCTCTGACCACATCAGTGATGTGCGTTTTGCGAGTGGCTTATTTTGCTCTCCTGTTGTGCTGTGCAGGTTCGTTAGTGGCAGCCATTCTAGCCACTGATGACGACTCTGGTATAAACGGAGAAATCACCTACACTGTGAGTGAAGATGATGAAGAGGGTACATTCTTCCTGAACCCTGTTACCGGAGTCTTCAACCTGACCCGTGCATTGGACTACGAAGTGCAGCAGTATTACATTCTGACCGTCCGTGCAGAAGATGGAGGAGGCCAATTTACTACCATCAGAGTATACTTCAATATATTGGACATAAACGATAACCCGCCAGTATTCAGCATGACTTCATACAGCACGTCTTTGATGGAGAACCTGTCTCCGGGATCCGCTATTCTCAACTTCAGCGTCACAGATGCAGATGATGGTAGGCTTTTCCTTGTATTCTGATGATAAATGCGTATTTCACATTAGCAATGTGTTAGAAGATCTAGGAGAAAGGGCAGATTAGGGCTATCCTTAGGATGCCATCATGTGCTTACGTTTACTGCATGCAGTGTAAGTAGAGGTTATTTTTCGCATATTTCACACTAGGTTTAAGAGGATGGTTTCATATTGCTGTTGTGGCACTGAATTACAGAGCTGTATTTTATCTAGAGCATGTTACAACAGTTAAGCACCAGGAGAGAAATCATTCTCTCCTGGTTGCAGATTTAAATTAGACCTAAGTGTTCTTTCAGATTTTTTTCTTTAGTTTTATAGTATATTCTAAGCAAGGTTCTACCATAAGAGAATTCATCTGCAATTATCGCAGCATATATCTTGAAATGTACTGTAACTTTTAAGTATATCGTTAAGAGAATTGTGATCTACAGGGTACTGGTAGCAGAGTTAAAAAAAGATGATGGGAAATTTTCTTGTTGAAATAAACTTTAATCTTAGGATTATTTATGACAACTAGAAAGTGTTAACATGCTGGAGTGCAAAAGATACAATCTTTATAGATTGCTTAAGCATTTTGCCATATAATTTATGTCCAAACAAGAATAATTGCAGAATATGGTCATAAAATACGTAAAAATGATTCCATAGCATGCTGCGCATTAAGTGTCCACAGACATTACTCAGGGTGACTTTATACAAAATTATTCATAGCACTCACACTGACTTTACAGGTTAAGGATATTTTTGTGACAAGTTAAGCAAACTTGTCTCCTCTTGACTCAAGAGGCTCAGGAAAGCCCATAGAAATGTCTTATAACGAAATACGGGCTTTAAGCGCAAAGCACCTACGTTGCTTCAAGGAACCCCAGTTTATGCATCAATAACAAATGAGCTTGTCAAGATTGTTCAGCGAAACAATTTTTTCCTCAGGAAATGCTGGGTTGTCCAAACTTAAACATTTTTGTGGAAACATTCAAGTGCTGATGGATAGTGCTTTCAGGGTAAAGATTGTGAAACTATTTTTGAGATCAAACTGAGAAAGTGAGAGAGAAAAAAGGTTCCATAAAACAAGCCAACAAGCTAGAAATTGTAACTTCATGATGTTGGCTATTCTTGTATGGATCTCTCTTTCACCACTCCTGTTAAAGCTTTTATTTTTATGTAAGCTAACTACAAATTGGAGGAGGAACTTGTACTAGCGTCTGTATATCCAGGGAAATGATTGTTCTTTCAGACATGTGGAGAAATGTGTTTGTGTCTCATCTATCTCCTCTTATAGTTCATCTTTTCCTGTAAATATTCTTGGTTTCATCACAATACACACTGGGAATTAAATAAAGAAGGAAAAATAACTGCAAACCCTAATGAACAAAAAAGAAGAAAAAAAAAGTTTTAAAAAGTTAGGAGTATGATGCATGGTTTCAAATGTTTCTGAAAGTTAATTTCACTTAGCCATTATGGATCTGTTTTCCTTTTTTTCTTGCACCTCATACATTAATTTCCATGTGCGTACAATAGATGTGAACTATCAAAGCACTGACATATTTTACATTCGTCACACACTCAATTAGGAAGGAAGCAAATGAGTGTTTGAGGAGCAATGCCGTGAAAAGTCAGACAGATATTTTGCCTCTTATATTTTTCTGGCACGCTGACTTTTCTAACAGGCTGGATTTAAAATTAATAGGGCAGAAATTTCATTCCAAGAGCATGCCAGGCTGGGTTCCCCAGTAGAACTGCAACTTCAGCAAATGTTCTCATCTATTAGTGTTTTTGTTTCAAGCCCAAAACATTTTATCCTGTGTTTTCTTGTATTTATCTGGAGTACAGAAATAACTAGTATTATACTGCTCTGTGTGTGACTCACAGACAATGCATACAAATAATTTCATTGACTGTTTATGTTACATGATCCTAAAGTTTGAAAGAGCTCTGAAAAGACATTGTTTTCTAATGAGGTATACTTGTTGGTTTAGGATAAACACCGATAAAGGACAAAAAACACTGTGATAGTGAAAGAGCTCCCAGTGTCATTTTCTTGTTTGATACACCCTTGGGATTTATGTCAGCTTGAACCATACAGATACATAGTAAATATCAGCTACAGCTCTCAATCATCTTCAAACAATAAACAACTCAGTTTCCTTAAATATGATCATTTTGAGATTCAGATTTTAATTTATTTTTCCATATCTAATTAACAGAAAAATCAATGTCTCTTCTCAGAACAAAGCACACATATGTCAGTTTGTTAAAATATTCCTCATGGCAAAAACCTATGGGACTTCCCAGTAGGCTCTACAGCATACCGATAAACTATAGGTATTTATATTTATGGAAAAGAAAAAGAAGGTAGGATTTTCTTTTTTTGTCCCAGTAAGTAAATACAAATAGAAGCAAGACCCTTAAAAGAGCATCATGGAAATTAGTGGCTTCATGTCTGAGCTCTTAGAGTTTTACTTGCATTAACCCTGAAATTAAATAAACCCAAAGCTAAGCAGAGAGGGTGCCCCTACATTCGGCATTAGAAAAACCCAGCTCCTAACCTGGAGAGAGAGGACGGATGAGGTGCACAATTCCAGCTTTGTGCGTTGTTTGAAACAGAATTGTTCATTCAGTGGCAGTCCTGGCTCCAGTGATATTTAGGAAAATCTCCTTCTGCTTCAGGAGAACCACAATTTAACCTATATAAGCATTAGCAGCATTAAGACTTATGAGAATATAGGACAAGGAATGAAGAGGTACATGGAGGTGAGATAAAGAAGAACAAGTAGTAACTTTAAAAGGAATAAACACCATCATAGAAAACATTGGGAAAAAAGAGTATTTATATACAGTAAAAAAAAAATTTCTTCTGTAAGATCTAATTCCTCCCCACTTCCAAAGTCAGTTGCCAAAATCTTGAATTGCCAGAAAGTACTTTACTGAAATCAAAGACTTCCATCCATATAATTAATCACTTTAAATTACAACTGAACAAAAAATTAGAATAGTACTCCATTTTCACAATGCATCACTTGATCAAAGTAACTTAGAAACACTAATATCTGGCATATAAATGTATTAATTTCTTTAATTGCATTAAAATATTTTGTCTTTCATGTTTGGTTCTATTTACTTTATAATTAAGTTCCTACAAGAGAAGAAGAGAGAGGGAAAGATGCTAATTAGAGTAGCCACTGGGGGGAAGGCAAGTAGGACTAGAGTTCATGAGTCTGAGCATAATAAACAGCAGCGATTAATAAATTGAATACAGGAATAATTTTGTTATCAGAGCAATTCAGTTGGAGGGAAAAGAGCTTCTGAGTAAAAATAACAAAATGCACAATGAAGTAATCAGCTGCTTACGCAGGCAGCTTGGTTTCTTTGCATGAAAACGTGAGTTTGAGGGGTAAATGAGTAGTGAACAGTCTGTTGATTTGCTAATCCTAAATCACAGTCTTCATGACCCAGAACAAGAAAAAAAATTCAAAATTAGTTAAAATATTAGTAAGATAAATACATACTATATATATGTGTATATGTATATAGTTTTGTTTGCTGTATGGCGTTTTTAGGGCCATTTCTTAGCCTTGTCAAGACTCACAATGCATTTCCCTTACCAAAATTATAAATCGTTCCCTGACCATAATTGCTAGTTATGTTTCAGTCACAAGATGAAGACTGTTCATCTGGTATTTCTGAACACTATTCCATGTATGGTAAGCATACCTCTCTGCAGTATTCACTCTTGGCCTGCTCCATCTAGGCATACAAGTTTCTGGTTTTGTTTTTTTTAATTGGGTGGAAGAATTCATGAAATAATTATATCAATGATAATGTTGGTGACTAGAAGGGGGGAGAAAAGAACAAAAAAGCTGTTCCGTAAGGAGTAGAACTTTTGAGGCTTGGTTTCTGAAAGAAAACACTTTAAATCCTCTGTCTGTAACCATCCTAGATGGGACAAATTATGCGTGTTCTCACCGTGCAGCTCCTGATGAAAGAAGTACAGAGAAAACCTCTGCTGGCTATTCCCTCAGTGGCCGCTCTAATTAGCAACATCCTTCCCTGTCTCTCTTCAGCTCCTGTTAGAATTTAATTATTTCAAAGGCTTCTGTTCCACTGTGAAACTTGGCTGAAATTAGCTGATGGATTCAAAAATTATGATGGAGAAACTGAACAGGCAGCATGATCATATAACCCTCATTTCCATAGGAAATGAGGCTAAAAACATTTATATCTAGGTCAGTGGGATTAAGTCATGCTTCTACCTTTCTTCTCCCGCACCATCAGGCTCCAACTCGCAGCTGTCTTTCAGCATTGCCTCCGGGGACAGCGTGGGACACTTCGGCATTGACAACAGCGGGGTGCTGAGCATCCAACAGCCTTTGGATCGGGAAAGCCAGTCTTTCTATAGCCTTGTCGTGCAAGTCCACGACATGGCCCCTCTGCCAGCCTCCAGGTACACAAGCACAGCCCAAGTTTCAATTATTCTGCTGGATGTGAACGACAGCCCTCCTAGCTTTATCTCTCCAAAGCTGACCTACATCCCAGAAAACACACCAATAGATACAATTGTGTTCAAAGCACAAGCGACTGACCCCGACAGTGGTCCAAACAGCTACATCGAGTACAGTCTGCTTAGGCCTCTGGGAAACAAATTCAACATCGGCACTATCGATGGTGAAGTCAGGCTAACCGGGGAGCTCGACAGAGAAGCCGTATCCAACTACACGTTGACTGTGGTGGCTGCAGACAAGGGCCAGCCATCCCTTTCTTCATCTACAGATGTGGTAGTCATAGTCCTCGACATTAATGATAACAACCCCCTTTTTGCGCAAAAGCTTTATAAAGTGGAGGTGGGGGAAAATACTTTGACAGGGACGGACGTAATCCAGGTGCTTGCTACCGATGGAGATGAGGGTACGAATGGGCAGGTCCGCTATGCTATCGTGAGTGGAGATACCAATAATGAGTTTCGCATCGATTCTGTGACAGGGGTGATAACAGTTGCTAAGCCTTTGGACAGAGAGAAGAAGCCCTCCTATATGCTGACTGTTCAGTCCTCTGATCGCGGAAGCAGCCCGAGAACTGACACCACGACGGTCAATATTATTCTGAAGGATGTTAATGATTATGTTCCCACATTTGAGCTTTCTCCCTACTCTGTGAATGTCCCTGAGAATTTAGAGACTCTTCCCAGAGTCATTCTTCAGGTGAGTACATTCAGCAAATACATATGCATTTGCTACAATTACTAGTATGCCCTAGGAGATGTTATTTATATGTAGTGTCTTTCCTCCGTAATTAGTGGGGGGAAAAAAAAAAATAGACAAAATTGAAAAGTTCCCTTTTGGCTGTAATCTAATATGCAGTGGTTGTTGGTTTGTTTTCCTTTTTGTTTGTTTGTTTTTCTTGTTTTTTACCAAGATTTTATATGAGTCTTTGAAGGTTTTTTTTTTTTTTTTGGTCTTGTTTCACCCTCCACCACCACCTATCTTCCCATGTATACTGAGACTTTAAGAGTTTGGTCTAGTCTCTCAGCTCAGTCTCAACTTCCATGCAACAAGTCTCTCAATCTGATCATTGCCTACACAGGATGAGGCTCTGTTCCGAATGTTGAAAGAGCACTAAATGGATTCAGACAGCAGGATGTGCAGTGCTTTCTTTGATACTGAGCTCAGCCTATACCAAATCATCTGTGGTTTTCACTGCGCACCAACATAGTCTTTACTGTGTTTGTGCTTGAGAAAAATAAGTAATTAACTATTTTAAAATTTTCAAACAACGCTTTTAAGCCCATCACCATCGTGTGAAGTCATTTTCAATTACAGCTAGTTTATAATAGCCCTTAAAGCACTGGGATTAGTTCAATCCATTAATCTGGATTATGTCATAGAGAATATTTTCTCTATTTCAATGAAATTGTATAGACCCTACACTTATCAGTTATTGATATTTCTTCCCATGTCTTTGTGTTGATTTTGTAGGTTGTAGCAAGGGATGATGATCAAGGCCTAAACAGCAAGCTTACCTATGTTCTTGTGGGTGGAAATGAAGAAGGAGCCTTTATTCTCTCAGCCAGTGGAGAGCTCCGCTTGGTGCGGAGCCTGGACCGAGAGACGAAGGAGCAGTATGTTTTACTGATCACAGCTGCTGATTCAGGTAAAATGTGCAATCTCTTCTGGTTAAATCTTGCGTCACTTGAAAATATTGCTTTCTGGATGGAAAAGCAATACTTTCATGATGGTCTGAAATCGTAGTGCATGGAGATTTGTACCCAAGTTTCAGTTTAGATCTCTGGGGTGAAATCTGGGCTCATGTGATGTCAAAGGGAGTTCAGTTTCTGGAAATCGGGATTTTACCCTTATGTCTAGTTGTGTGACATTAGTAGGACTCACTACGGACTTAGGCAGGTTGGTTTATTTCCCCCATAGTAGTAAGTGATCCTACCTAGGTCCTGAGAGCCTCATGAATGGCAATAAAAAACAGTATAATGTTGTCATTGGTAATGTGCAGACAGGTCAAATCAATGGCCAGAAAACAGCTATGGACTACTTAGTTAATCTTACTGAAACGTTACCCCTGAAAAGTAATGACAATTTAGATTTCAGCATTTTAGTTTTCTGCTTTGCTCAGCATCCAGCTTTACATTTGCTCCCAAATCCCGAATGTATGCTAAGTTCTCTCAGTTTAAAACACAGACTTGAGTTCTTGTTATGAAGATTAATTACACTTTCACTTTAGGTGTCTGAACATAAAATTTTGGTTGCAGATTTGGGTATGAACATTAGTAATGAAGACATTCTGCATCATATTTTGGACTGATCTCCAGTCCCCCAGAGTCTGATGGGACATAATTTACTGCAGAACTTGTTCTTACTTTCTAATAATAAAAATAGAAGCAATCCCAACTTGTTGACAAGTTGATGCAATTTTGTTTTCTGCCGTATTGTGTGCAGTATCTTATGTCAGTGACAATATCTATGGCTTATATTTTCCTATTGCAGCAGTGCTCAGGTATTTCACAGTCTGGACACAGCTGAAGCTGTGAAACACAATTTTAGGACTTGACATATCATTTGTCTTCTACTTTGGCTAGATATACTATACTGCATTGTATTTTTTTACGCTGGCTTTCCATTACTGTATAGCAGCAAAGTGCTCACTTATGACATGGATGTGCTTGGGCTTGAATATCCTTATGTTCCTTCAGAAGCTGAGGCTGGATACTTAATAGAAATCAGACCCTGATGCCTGTTTACTCTCCCAGTCCAAGTTGGCAGGACTGGGAATTAGTTAGGACTCTATAGAACTTAGCCCTACATACAAAATATCCAAAGTCTGAACTGATAAGGATGTGTCAAGTGGCAAACAATTATTACCCTTCCCAGAAAAAGGAGCGGAGCAAGAAATTGTTTTACCCTATACCTAGCACCATGTGTAAGGCAAATGTTTGACAATAACATAATCTTTTCCTAAACTCTGGTTCCAGAAGACGATTTACCCAACCATGGCAAATGAAAATATTTATTTGTGTTGGGAGACTTCTGAGTTTCAGCTGGTCCAGGGGAGACTTTAATACATGAAGTGTGCATGGGGTCTTTGCCTTAAGTGGCTGACAAGAATAGCAGCATATTTCATTAGTTCCTGTGTTTAAGCATGTAGATATTATGCTGATTAAGCATTATTTGAAGCTGTTTTGTTTGTTTGTTTTAAATTTGCTATGTTCTCATAAAGCTAACTCACAAGATGTTACTCCCTCTTATCAGTGTTGAAAGATGCTAGCAAAAGTGTTTAGAAACAGATGCTATGTAGTAACTTTAAATTAAATTTAACTGTTCGAGTGTGTTTAAGTTTACAGCCTGACTAATCCATAGTCGGTATGATTTACTATAGTTTTTAACCAACCCTGTGAATAACGTTAGACGATATCTTTTGATCAGCCTGGACACTTACTCTAAATTCACACTATCAAAGAAAACGTTTAACACTATGTTAGTCATGAATTATCTAAAGTAAAACATCACAGGAAAATCTCCTGCTTCTGCAGCAGTCGATGCCAAAACTTCCTTTGATTTCATGGAAGTAGGATGTGGACCATAGTCATAATAGGTACTCTGCGTACTTTAAATATGTTACATACTGAGCAGATTCTAGGGGATCCCTGTTATGTTTAAATTAGTCATACCAAGTTCATCGGTCTAGGTGGTAAAGAACACTCTGCCTTGTAATTTGTTTGAGGCCTCTTTAAAGAGTGATGTTTGTCACAATAATGCGGAACAAACAGACCAAGCTACAGATTCTGAGATTTCTGTTGAGCTGTCTCAAATTTTACATTACTATATATTACATTATCATGTGGAGTGCACATGCACTACTGTAGACATTTGGCAGCTGAATTAGAAAAATATTATGGGCAAGGAAGCCTTTCTTAAAAAGAGTTGTAGCTTATCAGAAGCTTATTTACTTTAAAATATATAAAATGGTACAAAAGCTACCGGTATGGGTATGTGGTGGATATCTGGGTGGTAACATACTGACCTTTGCTGTCTGGTACTTGATTCATTAAGTTAAGGGAGTTCTGGCTGTACTACCAGAAAGATGGCAATGACACTATCTTGAAATATATAAGAAAAGTGTTTCAAATACTATGTTCTTGAGCAGCTGATAAACACTTATAAAAGAAGTTCTTACAAGCACGTCCAGTTCTTTGCCTAATGTAACTATTTCTTTCTAGTGTCTTAGCTTGTATGTGTTTGATAATGCTTCTGTTCTTAGAAGGAAGGCTCTTACGTAGAGTCAATTCCACCAGAAACACATACAAAAGAGTGCTCGTCTTTAGGAAAGCAGTGCCTGCCAAAATGTTGAAGAAAGCAGACATGTCTGAAATCATCCACATCTGTATTATCTCTGAAAATAAATCAAGGGAAAGGTATTATGCTTTGCACTTTGAGTATGGCTTTTATTAGCTGTAATAAACAGTCTTTCGGATTGCCTTTAGCAGCCCGAGCAACAGTCTTGCCCATATATGGTGCATCTTATTTAGTTTTTTTTCCGGATAAAAATCATGGTAGACATCCAGATGCAGGTAGCTCTGGAAATGTCTAGGTAGTACATCAAGGGCAAAATTCTCTCTGTCCAACCTATTTCTCTTAGGATCTACATCTCAATTTTTATATGCTACACTAACTAATTTAAAACATTAACGGACGATACCCTACTCCTATAGAAGTCTATGCCAACTCTTCCCTTTGCTTCAGAGAATCAGACACAATACATGCTTAGAAGAACCTTTAGACATAATAACTGATGGATTCTCAACTTGTTTTTGAATGTCTTCCTGATCTCCCTGTACATAATTGAGGATTTCTTACTTAAGTTTATTATCAGTTCCTCAATTTGTGACTGTAGTTCTTACAGTATTTTTATAGCGTTTATGGAGAAGTTGATGGAAGAATTCATTATTTTTACCTAAAGGTGTCAGTCCAATATATCGAAAACAATCCATGGCCTCAGAAGGCGTAGCCACTTTGCTCATGGCCATTACCCCCCTGCCTTCTGGGTTTTGTAGCACGTATGGGCAGCGCATACCCTGGGTCTATTTGTAGCAGATGAAGGATTATGACATGGCAAAGCATCAGCCCACATATGTGAAGCATAAGCCAGGAGGGCTGCGGGGGATTGGGTGCCCACGCTAGGAGAGGAGTCTCTGCGCTTCATAATGCTCTGCAAGCATGCTCTCCTAGAGCCTGGATTTCAGTCCTGGACATGTGAGAAGAGTTGTTGAGTTACTGAGTATTAAGAGTTGAGCCAAGCTGTTCATAAGAGTGCTGAGCAGGTGAAACAGGGACTGCTGGCAGGACCACATGCACCAGCAATGGGAATTGGGCAGTTGTCAGAAAAATGGTTTCCCAAGGACTATTCTCAGACCAGAAGTCAGAGTCATGATATACGCATCGTCCTGGCTCTGACCCAGCTATTCCTTGACCTTGTCTGGTATTCTCCACTCAGTTCTCAAGGTAGATCTTGGGTCTACAGAGAGTTTTTCCTCTCCTCTGGGGAAGGGCAAAGACTGATAAAACGTTTTCTGGCACTTGGATCAGTATGGCAGATGACTTAGTGATTTGTGGCCATGCAGCCTGCTTCATGCCCAGTTTCCATGAGACAGTCTGCACAAAGGTTCATGATTTCAGCCTCTTCCCTCACTTTTGCATTTCCACCTTACTTGAACTACTGCTTGGTCTCAGAAGACTGCCGCTCTAAGCAGTAGAGTTTTACAAAGAGGCAAAGCATCTTCCAGAGCTGTACACCTGTGGCTTTGTTTGAGAAATAAAACATAATTCAACCCCAAAGTTCACCCATCCCAATTTAGAGCCCCTTTTGCAGCACAATCTGTAGACCAGAGTGTGTGAATTATAAATATAATGACAAGCAAAATGATGGACTGTGGAATAACATGATAGTGTTTAAATTGCATACGCTCCCCCAAAATATCTGCTAACATAAACGCCAAGAAACCTACGTGCAACTATTTGAATGTGTCTTTACGTGTCTGTTTCTACTACATAAATCATTTGTTTTGCTTTGCTATATTCTTCTTCATGGCAAAATGGTTGGGAAAAGAGACTTTCTAAATTATTTTTTTCACGCCATCTGGTGGGGACCCAGCAATGAGTAAACATTCAGTCCTGGCAGCATGACAAGGACTGGTGCAGCCGCTTTTATCATCTATGGCTTTAACTCTTTGAGTCATTTTCTGGAGAAAATGTGATCATTCCAACAGTCCTTCTCCTTTTATTTATTGGTCGCAGGGAGGCAGAGTAGCACATCTGGAAACCTGCTAGCTGCCCAGGACTACTGTTTAAATAAACTGCAACTACCATATCTTGCTTTGGTTGGACAGAATGGCATGTTGCCACAATAAAATCAAAATCAAAATGTAATGTTTCTAATTAGAAGCTGTATTACTGTGGGGTTTTTTTAAGTGTTTTGTTAAAATAACCTATTTACTGATTTAGATAAATAGTTCAGAAAGAAATGACTCAGTGGACTGATTAATATATTTAGTTAGCTGATCGTCGTATACCTACCTGGCCTGTATAAAAGAAACAACCATATGTTTTTTCTTTACAAAATATTGGCCCTCAGCTTATGCATTCTTTCCTTCAAGAATGCAGGAGGGCAACCAAACATAGAGGTTATATCCTTCTCAGGAGTTCTCATTTGACATATGCTTTTGGTTCGCTTCAATCTTAAAATCAAATTAAATCTGACAATGCAGTTGCATTGTTCTTCTCACTCTTTCTTTTGACACATTTTGAGGTATTTCCTGGTTTGAGGCGACAAGTAGAGGATGACAGTATTTTCATATTAGAAAAACTGCAGCTTCTGTATTTTCTAGTAATGGTAAGAAAGAGTCTCAAGGGTTAACATTATGTGAGATTTATATGACTGGGCTTAAAGACATTTATACTCATCCTGTTTTCTTAGCATACACTGTGTTTCTACTTAACAGGCAGTCTGCAGTGTGAAAAGATGTTGCCTTAAAAGAAAGAGTTGTATTTTTAAAACACATTCAGCTATTTTTAAATCTTGGTGCTCTCAAAACAAACAAACAACTCACAAATTTCCTTTAGAAATGGCCTGTTTTCCATACTTTCTGTATTATGTCTAAATATACACATCTCTTCGTCCATTGGTGAGCTGAATGAAGCTGACGTATGCTTACCTTGGTGCATAGCAGTTTACATAATGAATGCTCTCTTCTATGCTCTGTTTTATGCCACAGCTGTTTCAAAATGAGTGTTGGTTTCTATTCCAGCCCCATGTATTTCCATGCTGTTAAGGAAGCTCTTCCTCATGCCAATACTATCTACTTGAGTCTAGTTTTGCTATTTTACTAGTTGTATTATTATTTCACTACTGGTCCTAAAGCTATTGTGTTAGTAGTTTTGCATGATTTTTTATATTTATTTCTAAATCACATGAGGGGAGAACTGGCAACAGACTCAACAGTGAGTTCACAGCGTTTACTTTGTGTTACTATCATCTAAAATCAGGAGAGAGGAGAATGAACAGTGGCTCTTTGTAGTTGTGGGAGGCTAATAGCAGAATCCTACCCTTTCACAGAGCCTAGAAAGAGTTGGCAGTTTTTTAATTTTTCTCTAGAAGGCAACAGGCTCAGAAAGATGTTTAGGCAGTGGGATTACGGCAAAGTCAGTCGGATGTCCCCTAGGGAGTAATTGTCAAGGAAGAGAGTGTATCCATGTCTATATGATGTGACATATTTACTCCCCAAAGGAGAATGAGGCTTTAGCCCATCCCTTCAGAGGACTGCCCTACAAGATGTGTAATCCAGCCCTAGAATACCATATGAGGGATTTAGTCTTCTATTTGGAGTTAAAACTTCATTGATTAGATCACTGTTTTCAAAATAGTTCAGTGAGAGCCTCTGGGCCAAATCCAAGTATATGCGTTCTCTGGGGTGAGGTGTGGGAGGTGTATGTTCAGAGCAAAAGGGCTCAGGCTGGTCAGTGCAAGCTAAAATATTGTGAAAAGAAGAAAGTTACCTTTTCACATAGGTTAAAATCACAGGCAGAACTTCAGCTTTGAGACCAACTTCAGCTTTGAGACCAACTCCAGCTGATAGCAGATTTTATTTGGACAATGCAAGAAGAGTTAGAAATGCATGTTAAAATGTTTATCCTCTTTAGCTCAGGCATACTTTTGCTACTTTTAGAGAAGCACTCATTTTAAGTACATGCCTCTCCATTCAAACATTTCTCATGTGTAATTCCCTTTCTCCTCTCTGTTGAGATTGTAGAGAATCCTGCAAGTCATTGACAGGTTTATTTCAAATGAGATAATCTGTTTCTAGCTGGAGTTTGTTGGGTGAACTCTTTCATTGGTTCGTCGAAAATAGTGGTGAGAATTCTTGTATCTTTCAACAAACATAATTTTAGGCTGTGTAGACAGAATGAATAATGAGTGTGGATGATGTTCTTGCTTACTCTATCAGGTTATTGCATCATTAATGAAGGAAACAGGAATATCCAGTATTTCAGTGCTGTTCTCATCATGCAGAGTTTCTTACCATAAAATATTTGTATGTTTATTTGTAAAAATAACAAAGGAAAAAAACAGAAATAAATGGCTACAAATACCAGTTTTGCCAGGCATATGTGTGCCATGAAGTGTCAAAGCTGGTTTCTGCTCCTTCTTAAAGGGTTAATCTAATAAAAGCAATTGTCATCATCTTTAATGCAGTATTAAAAATTTATCTGATTTGTGACTGAAAATATTTAAAATTTTAATGTTAAAAATATTGAACTATGGTAAGCTGGGATCAACTGTACTATGTACTGTGTTGTATGGAAGACATAATTCAAAGAAGCCCTTACCACTCAGTTTTTCAAATAGCTTACCTACTCAGTAAGGATATGTCTTCTCCTTTATTCCATCCATGTTTTTTAGACAGCTCACACAGTTGTGAAGAAGTACTTTTCTTGCTTTCATTGAAATACCATTATTTTCTCAAGTTGTACAATTGTATCTTATGTTAGTTTCTTGAATATCAACCCACGTTCACAAAAGACTCATTGGCACTTACAGTAATACATAGCAAATATGAATGGGATGCAAGCATGAAATGTTTATTCATAGGCCAAAGAAGATTAATATTTTTTTTTTTTACAGTTTCTTATTTGCTTTCCATTCTTTCCTTTGTTTTTCCCCCTCTTGCTTTCTGCTGCTGTCTCTCATCAGTATATTTCATCTACCTTCGTGCTTCCACTGTGACCATGTCCCCACTTCACATCTGTTTCTGTTGGCAATGATTTCCTTCATCCACTGGTCAAACAGAAAGAAATACCATACTTTATGGATTTTGGATTACCAGTCACTTTAGCGGCCTGCTCAAATTAGTGTGAAGTACATTAAACAAGCCAGATATCATCCTGATCCTCAGTGTTATCTCACATGCGTCATCTTAAGATCTACTTCTCTCAGCCCCACCACAGTTGGGTAGAGTTTTATGATACGTGTATTGGACAGTCATGTATGCATTGTGGCTGCTGATTACCAGTAAACGGTTTACTGTGAACATATAGAAGGGCAGTTTTGAAAAAGTGAGAATTAAGCTTAGGAAATATGCCAGGGCAGTTCAATTTTCATTCAGTTTTGCACAGTACAGCAAAATACTGTGCATTATTGATCCAAATGAATGAGAACATGACTGTCAGATCTTTAAGCTGCCTTCAGTGTTGTCCTGGCTTTTTTTTTTTTTCTTTACTATTGTTATTTCTTAACATGTTGTTGCTAGTTAAAGCAGGGAAAAAAAGCAGGTACATCTGTTTGAAAAAAAATTTCAGATATATTTAAACTGGAAAACAAGCGAGAACATAGTGCTTTATATGTAGGATTTAGAAGTCGATAAAAAACTTCAAGGAAAAAAGAGCTGTCAGATCAGAAATTCTGAGGTTGTTACACTTCCTCTTGTCTATTCAATCATCCATCTTGCTACGATTAGCTTAGAAGTCTTAAATGAAAATTAATTTAAAATGATTGTCCTGGTTACATCAATTTTGTATGAAATTCTACTGCAAATGTGCTGATGAGTTTGCTGAATGTAATTTGTTTTGCAAAGAGTAAGATAACTATCATTAACTGTAGCTATCAGGTTATTATGCTACACAAGGAAAAATTTTCAACCTTTGATAAATACTGAGACTTTTTCAGTCATGGTGATCTTAAACCATTTTCTAAATCAAATGCAACACCTTATAAATTGAAAGTCCGCTAGCTGATTCTTCCACAACAAATCTACAATTTCAGGAAGCCTTAATTACAAGGATAAAATCAGTAAAACATGCACATATGGCCTGAACACTTATCCTGCTGGTTAATCTTTGCTATTTGTAAAGGGTGTTTTTAAAGCATAATTCAAAAGCATGCATTACAGGAATTTCGCTGTGGGATATTCAGGAGTCACAAGCAGTCAGCAATTGACTTAGTCAGCAGTCCCTGCAGGAGCCAGCTTCTCTGTTTTTTCTGTTTACAGCAATAGCTTATAACAAGAATAAGTAATTTGGTGGTTTTAAGAAAATATATTTTTTTTAAATCTCTGTGCCTTTCTTTTAAGTTGTTCTTTAAATGTAGCTACAGTCACCAGAGGCCCTGGTGGTGTGTGCTGTTGTGCCTACCCTTGGAGAACTGCATGTACTGTGGACACATGGAGATGCACCCTAAAAGAAGTCATTTACCAGTTTTTGTCATGAGCATTACATTCAGCTGTGAGAAATTGGCCTTAAAGATTCTTCTTGAGAAACTTACTTGGAAAAAAGCAATTTTTTGCTGTGGAATTAAATGCAGTTCTTACTAAGAAACCTGGAATACCTACATGCGTCTTTTCTAGTCACCATCTCCAGTGAGTGACCTGTGCCTTAGACATTAATAGATTACCAGTGTGTGTTGAGGGTTGTACAGCACATGAGAAATGATTCTGGCTTTCATGGAAGGAGAACAAAACCTGACAGCCACAAGTTGCTGACTGACAACTGTTTATATCAGCAGCCCAGCATCCAGCTGGATGCAGTGCAGCCAGAATCTTTCAGCCTTTCCGTCATCAGTTTTAAAATTTACTGAATGAAAGTAGCAATGGGGAAAAACTGCTAAACTGAAGGAATATAACATATACTATTTTTCAGCTGAATAAATGATACATTTATAATAATGTGGGTGGGTATAGAAAGAGGTTGTTACATGGAACAACTTGAAGTTATGGTATACCATACTTTTGCTTTATTGTATGTTTTATTCATAGTCTTTGTTTCTGTTCTGATGGGTCTGCTTCTGTAACAGCTTTTTTTCTCTCTCGGTAAACAGCTGCATGTAACTGGTTCTGATGAGCAGATCAGAGGAAAAGAGAAGGGACAAGGGAAGGCGTGTATACACCAGGGAAATTAAAAATGTGTGCGCATGTGCAAGTCCCACCCTTTCAATAGCATATTCAGCTGTTGAGTAGCTGAATAGTGTATTGCAGTTCAGTGTTGCCCCTTTTGTGAAACTGCAAAGCGTAGTGAATCCATAGAGCACAGTCATTCAAACAGGAAATTATCAAAATGTAAAAATCATGTGAATAAAAACAGTTGAGAGATGTCATTGTGCATCACTATTTGGGGCAGAGATTTCTTTTGCAGAGAGATAAAGATGTTGTCAAAACATGTATACATGTGTGTGTGCACATGCACGTGTCTAAGCAGGGCTGGACTTGTAATTGCCTGAACAAGTCTGTACTCTGTCTTGAGAAGATTTTTTTTCAATATATTTGATGACTTCAAATGAGTGGTGTATTTACCAATTTAGGTCTGTTTGTTCCCAGCTTCTTTAGACTAGGAGGATGAGGGAAAATGTTGAGGCTTCTAATATCTGATGCAGTAAAGGAAAATCTCTTTTTCTCATCAGGTGGTGCTAGCAGAGGTGCAGAGCTATCCCAGTGGCTCCCTTATTCTCATGAAGTGAAAATTCAGTTAAATCAGCTTTGGGAAGCCTGAGGTGTAACTGCTGCTACTTTGTACCTACTTACCTATCTTAAAATTCAGATCTGACACTCTCTTAGAAATTTCTGAAATCTGGGCGCATGCTCAGTCTCATTCGCTGGTCACTTGTTGAACTGAATGAAAGAAGGGCTAACATCTAAGTTTCTTATTACATGTGTTTATTAACTACTTATTTCAGCTTTTGCTTTTTAAGATTTAATAGGAAAGCATATAGTGAAAAAATGAGTAAGAGGAAAAAAAAGTGCCGTCTATATATTCAGCCAGGGTGAATATTTGTGGTGCAAACTTGTAAAAATAACTACTTATTTTGCTCCTTTGCATATGCACTCTCTTTTGTGTTCCAGGTGAATAAGTTAATTTAAGCTCATCCATGTTTCAAATCAAGCTACTTGTACACTAAAAATCAAACGCAAAACACAAACTAATTCCATTTTAACTTACTCTATCTCCATATTTATTTTAAAACTCTTCACTTGTGTGAGGCTCACCACACTATCTGCGTTTAAATGCATTTAGAAAGATTGGCTGCTTTATTATGAGAAAGGCCTTGTTTACTTGAGCGAAAAAGTTAGTCCTCTGTAATAACACATACAACTTCTAGCCCTGGGACTCATTCACTGAGTGTTTGACTGCAGAAGTGAAATCCTCTTTGTTGCAAAGCAACACATTTCAGGGAAGCAAAAATTCCATTTCTGTTAAATCGCTTTCCAATTTTCAGGATAATGATGTGTTTAATTTACCACAAAACATGGTAAACTGCTTGCAGTATGAGTTTCGATTAGTTATTTTGATTCATTTTATTTAATTTTAATCCTTTTTTTTCATTTTAGTAAAATGTATCTGTAGTTTTTTACTTAAGTTTATTGTTAGTTTTCTAGCACTTAATTTTAATATTTTAATGCTGGCAAAAAGTTTGAGTTCCTGGTTTCTGAAAGGAATGATAGTTTTACTGTCTGCTGTACTAACCATGGCACAAACAAAACCCAGGATCCATTAAAACTTCAAGCAATATGTGGATAAAGTTCTGAACACAGTCTCTTATTTCTAATTTTTGTCGTAAGCCATACAGTACCACACAGCTGAGATGATTTCCAATAGCATCATCTTTTCCTGAATTTTATTGAAACATCTCTCTAACTTCTTCTTAGACTGTCTAACTTCTAGTTAGGGCCAGTTCTAACTTCTACACTGATACATTTCCAGCGTCATCCTCTTTTTGTGGCCAACAGCCACATTGGTGTATGGGGCAGAAGACCTGCTTGGCGATCCCCAGCAGTCCTGCCTTGCTGAGGCAGGCAGAAGAGGAGGGTATGAGATAAGAGAGGTCCTGCCCCTCTGCTGCTCCCTGCCCACCCTGTGGTCCCCTGCTGCCATTTCGTTACATCACCTCCTCAAACATTCCCTGCAGAGTAGGGAGCTGCGGCCCACAGCTGGACTAGCCTGAGGTGGCCTCTCATAACCTCGTCCTGCAACTTGTCCTCCACCACGGGCCTCCAAGGAGCAGGCTCCCAGGGTCTGCTCCTTCTCTTCGTCCCCAGACACATGTTTACTTTGCAGATGTAAGCAAAAAGCTTAAATTTTTGGAAGAACATCCGTGGGAAGCAATTTTCTTCCTGAACTCAGCGTTGCTATTTTGACACTATCCCAGGTTAATCTTTATTTCAACAATGACGTGTGGACGTTTGTGGGGCTCTCTGCTTAGTGTATATGTACGGCTGTCACCTAGAAAATAAACTGTTCGGTTCCTAAAAACAGACCACAGCACACAGATACTGGAAATTAAAAATAATATTCATAATATATTAATGTCATCTTTTAAGTTTTTAAGATTTGATGGTCACTGAACAGTCAATCTGATCTCTCCCATTTATTTCCCTGAGTTAACTTTATGTTCTCTGGCTATTAATCATTCGATGGCTGTTTCATTCCTCTGCCTGTCTAGAAAACACTTTTTGAAGATGGATGTTCTAAGCCTTTGTGAGAGACTGTTTTGGGATCTGAAAAAAACTAGTAAAAGTATTGTGAAAAATTGCTAGAAATTTTCATGCAAGCTCACTAAAAGAAAAATGTACGTTTGTGGCACTCAGAGCTGTTTGTAGGGGTATGCAGAGTCTTGTGTGACTGCGTAGGACAATTTTATATAGATTGTAAATGTGTCTGATTTATCAAAAACAGGTTGGGGACATCTTGAGTGTTGGGCTAATACAGCAGAATTTATACAAAATTTACTACACTTATTTATGCAAAATGTTAAGCATGGTTTAAAAAAGGGGGGGGGGATGATACTCTAGCATAATTGGAATAACTGACTTGAGGAAGATTTGCTATCGAAGCAAAACTCAGAAATCTGGGAACTCAGCCTGACCATGGAAAGTACTTCTTTCACCACAAATATGACATCTACATTTTATGAAACCTACTTATTACCAGGGGCCAAATTCTGTGGTCTTTATGCAAGCAGAACTTTCACTGGAGGTTCACTGAGGACGGTAGAGTTTGGCCCCAAGCTATTTCTTTTCCATAGAAAATTACTTCATTTGTAATTTCCTCTTCTTATATTTCTCAGTAACTGCAGAAATGTGATCTGGTCGTTTAATTTCAAGTGAATGCAAGCTTTGAGAACTCTGTGAAATTGCAACTTTATCTTTCAGTGTAATAGAATAAAGGAGTAAATTTGTGGACGTGATGTTTTACTTAGAGGGAAAAAAAAGGCATACTTGGATAACTACATAGACAGGAAACCAATGTAGATGCATGAGTTTTTCCATCTAAGTAAAATGAGAATGATTTTTGGTTTTGAACTGAAGAACGGTGACTTAGGATGTTACAAACAGCTGAATTAATATTGGACTTCTGGGGTATTTCTGCAAGCCACAAGCTAGCACTGAATGAGATCTGGGTTACTTATATTACCCTAGCTAATTTTATTAGTATGCTGCTCAACCTTGGCTGGTATATTCGCTTCTCTAAGGCTAATACAAATGTGTCCATCCTGTGCTGTGCCTTGTAGACACACCCAATGAGGAGGTAATGGCCATCAAGTGCCTTACGAAGAGCCAATTTCTGCCATTCTGATTTATGCAAGTGTTCTAATTTTGATGAATATGTTGCATCGGTAAGGAATATGTGGACAGGTAACACTTGTGGAGTAAGGCCATAAGTGAACAAAAAGAGTACGGGGCTAAAACAAAGTCTGCCTCAGTCTTCCTCTGAATTGCATTATCACCTGCTATTAAAGGTCCATGTAAAACTACAGAACAGCGAAGTAACCAGATACAAACTTTAAAGATCATTGGATGGATCTAAACTTAGAAGTATGATGAAGAGTGATATACCAGGCCTGATTGTTGTCTGCAACTGAGTTTCCATGGCTTTCAGCAGGACTGGGATCTGACCCTTGGAGCATCTGTTCGGTACCCTACAAATTCACATTCCTCACAGAGGATAGGAGACTGAGGCTGTTTGGAGGCAAATGGTGAATCAAAAGCTGCTGCTATCAATGTAACTCTGAGAAGGAAAATATCCGTAGCCCATATGCAAATACTGTGTCTGGCATCCATTTTGACCATTTCCATGTTGGAACGGAAGACTTAATTGCCATGCAGGAGAAAGAAATAACCCATCGCAGCATTTTGCTTGTAGCGTGTGTCCCTGTGGTACTGTGCCAGCAGGCATGGGTGTACTCTTCCTGTTCCCCATGCTGATGGGAAGTCCTGTGAACGCAGCTAGCGTGGCACCGAGCCCCAGCTCCTTTCTGTGCCAAGGCCAGCCTGCAGAGCACCCCACTGGCACGCGCTTGAGCTCGCCCCATCACACTAGCATTGGGTTACATCTAACGGCGCCTTCTGGAGAAGCTGCCACTGCAGTTTGTTTAGTGAAGAAACTGACAGATTGAATTTTCCAGCGTTGGCTCTTTGTGTGAGCAATTACATTTAAAACAATGAGTTTCAAGTCTTAGCCACAAGTTAGCTTTCTTTTCCAGGCTGCATTGCATTACTGATGCTCTTTGAATGGGACTTACCCGAGATTAATTTCTGAATTATGCATAAATTGTTTAATCACCTGTGAAACTTAACAACTTTCGGCTTTTCATTTCATTAGCTGTGAGATGGATGTCGATTAAATGTGTTTGGAAGGCCAGAGCTTGATGACACATGCAGTGAATACCACTGAGGACTCCATTTCGTTTAATGCAGTAATAATAAACACTCCATGGGCAATATTTCAGCAATCAGGAATGCTTTTGCAGCCTTTTCTATCTATAAGTGTTTGGCTAAATGACAAAATTGAGAAGGAAAAAAAAAGGTAAAAAATGAGTCAGACTTACTGCCTTAATGTAGCCTTCCTGGCTGAAAGTATATTAATTGGCAGAATGAATTACCTCAGAACAGAGCAGAGAAAGGGCTCCATTGTGCACGGCCATGGTGTGAAACCTATCCTCTCTGGCTTGCACGTTCTTTCCTTAGCATCATGATCCGGCCTGTCCCATCAGCGGGCTTCAAAGTGAGCCCTGCAAGATTTATAGCATGCCTCCATTGGAAGCTCATTCATTCGGTTCACTTGCACATTATGCCAAGTTACTTTGAAGTATTTCACAGTGAGAAACCTCCTTCCCATGCAGAAGCTACTCCCAGCTCCTCCCTGAGATGGTGTGATACTCCTTCAGCCTGCAAGGGTTAAAATTGGGAAAAATGGGTCAGCAGTTGCTGTTCTCTACAAAAGCTCAGTGTCTGGAGCCCTTGCCAGGGCCGCATGAGACCCAAAAGCAGACCCTGCCTCCTTCCCAGTCCTGAGATGCTGAGGCCCAGCAGTAACCTCATGCAACAGTGACCTGATCGTCTGCTGGGATGGAGGGATTAGGCCAGTCACATGGGGACTGCCTGTATTTTATCAAGTGACAGCTCAGTGTGATAAACTTGCCTTTCACCAAGGACTCGAACCAGTCTCTGGGGTGCTGGCCCAAAGCATTTCATTAGAGTTGCTTTTTCCCCGGTCCAGCAAATGGTGAATTAATGTATGTCTTTGAGATTGAGAGGGAAAGGGATGCAGTCTTGGGTAAGCCAGGCATGGTCGTCATCTGTATTTTGAGTAAAAAAGCTGTATCTTGTGAGTTTTGTGCTCTTCTCTCTCTCTCCCCCTCCTCTCCTTCCCCATTTTGCTACGTATTCAAAGCAAAACAGGATCCCATATTTCAGGGACCCTCAATGAAGAATTTGGTTAGCAGAAGGGGTCTTGCTGATTGTTGGCTCAAAACAAGTGTAATAAACTGGCAAAGCCAGCATGAACTTACAAAATTTTTGTCTTTTTTTTTTTTTTTTAGATTTGACAAAGGAAAAAATTAAAGAGAATAAATACTGAGAGACTGCACATGCATATGCATGCTATTTCTCACTTGTTTGTGCTCATCAGAGTTAAGTGTTAGAATAAGAAGGAAAGCTGTAGGTTAAGTGAGTTAGTGCAGCATTAGTGGCTGTGCTAGTTGGTTCCCTCTACAGAGAAGTCCAGCCTGCATGAGGCTGGAGGCTGTGCAACCTTCTCAGCCGTTCAGAGAAGGTCTCCCTAGGTCAGGGTGTGACCGGCAGTGGAAGTGCCATGCGGAAAGCTGGGGTTTGCCGCTGTTTCCACTCTATTTGTTCTGCGGATAAGTAAATTGAGGGCTGGAGTCTTCACGGCTGTCAGTGTGCCACCTTTGAATGACTTCTCAAAGGCAACCACATGTTCAAATTGGTCCTAATTGTTACAGGAAGGCTTCTGAGTGGTTCCAAGACCATCTTTTTCCGCTGAGCTAGTATTACAAAATATTGCTGGAATTAGATCTGGCAAGGGAAAAAAAAAAAAAAAAAGTTTTTTTTTTTGGTTTTCTTTCACAGCTTGTACTTTATGTTGAGATGCCTTTGAAACAAATCTGAACCTGTCCTGTATGTTGAATTGGCTTTCTCACTCTGTGAACTGTGACATGTTCAAGCATTAGGCTTTAAATTGGGGATGGCAGACCTCAGATTAACACTGTGGTATTTGTAACCTCTAGCATTCTATATCCCGCTTTCCCACAGGATCTCCTGCCCTCACTGGCACTGGAACCATTGCTGTCACAGTGGATGATGTCAACGACAACGTCCCCACGTTCGCCTTTAATGTGTATTTTGCCACTGTTCCCGAGGATGCACCTACAGGGACAGATATTTTGCTAGTAAACTCCTCAGATGCTGATGCTTCTACAAATGCTGTTATAAGGTAGGTCGTTTAGCACTGCTGAATACAGTCCTGCCTCATACCTTGCCTGAAGACTTTTTTCCCGATGTCCATCATCAACATGACATAAAGCTTTAAGGCACAAAAAGATAGTAGTATGTGTGTAGCTAAATTCTTTCAGAAAATCTGACTTTTTGGTTAGGTTTTTTTTTTTTTAGTAATCTTTTAGAAATTTATTAAGGACAAGGAAAGTTGCAGTACTGTTTTTATTTTTTTTTACTAAGTTAAAAGCAAACTGGAGTCTAACTTGCACCTGAGTGTTATTGTTAGTTGTCTAAATTTCTTACTCTCAACAAGCGTAGACAAAAAGTAAAAAATAAACCCTTAAACTCAAAATAATATAATAAATGGATTAAGCACTTCAGCTTGCGGTCCTTGCATACATGTACATGTCCATTCTCTGCATAAAGAAATATGATATAGGCTGTGAATATGCTGCGTTACTGACTACCATCGGTTTGTGTAGCCTTTGCAAAGACTTTAGCCTTCTATTAAGCATAGCATTTTGAACTGAGGCCTTGTAATTAAGGATATCGTTAATTCTCACTTAAAGTCACCATGTTCCTTGGGTAAATCTACAGTCAATTAATGTCTTCAATTTAGAGTCCAATTTACAGAGCGAAAATTACACAAGGCCAGAAGCGAGATGTATCCTATTTGGAAAAACAATAAAAAGTTACAATTTGGCATTTTTGCTTTAAATACCAACTAGTTTGCACAGCTTGGTTGATGCAACTCTGTTTCTTAACTGGTCACTGGGCTGAACACTGGCCAGTACCAGTTCACCAGCAAGAGTAATGAAGATGCTAAGTGTCGGTTACAAGCTAAAGATTATCCACTGAGGATTGATTTATTGGTAATGGAATACAAAGCAGATTCTTATTAGTTATTAATCACAAGAACACGTAAGTTGTCTCTTCAAAATTAAATTTAGTTGCTGTAAACACCCGTGTCTCTGTTTCCAAACTTAAAAAGCAGAATATAAAAGTAGCTTATTTACTATCTCAATTCATTCTTCAAAGTGCATAAGAATAACACTGTGCTTGTAAAAAAAAAAAAAAAAGAAAAAGAAAAGGAAAAGGAAATAAAGTAAAACAGAACTATGTTTATAGTGAAGCAAGTGTGCATCAAATGCTGTAATATTTTCTTTCCAACTAACTACAAGCTAGAAATAGGAACTTTATGTCTTGGCATCTTTAAATATTTGAAAAGTGTCCAAAATTACCATTTATTAAATTGTGAAACAATGAAGCTTTTAATTCAATTCACTCTCACTCAGAGAAACTATTTTTGGAAAGCTTCTTTGGAAAAAAGAATTCCATACAAAGCATGAATGAGTATGATTGCATCCCATAACCAAAAATTATCAGGGTGCTCTCAGATTTCTTTAGTGTGTTTGAATTGTTTTGATATTTCTGCTATTAGTGTTTGTCATTTACTCAATATCTCATAGTAGAATAGTTGATAAATTTTTTTTGCATAAGTAGCTATTTTTAAATTGTTTTGAGGTTTTGTTTTGTACTTTTTATATTCAGAAACGAACTTTGTTTTTCTTTGACAAATTTGTCCAGATTCAGCATTTAGAATAATGTAAATCTTAAAATATGACTGGTATTGCAAAAGCTAAAGGGACCAGAATATATATAAGCACTGCTTGTCAGAGGTGCTGAGCACTCAGAATGCCTTTTCAGTCTTGTTAGAGCTCATTCCAAAATCAAATCTTTGATTTCCATAGAAGGTATATAAAATTCTATGTTAAGATATTCATATAAAGTCAAAAAAATGGACTTAATTATGCAAAAAGTAGCTAATCTTCTGCCAAACTGTTATATATCCATATATATGTCAATTCTTTTTCTCTTATTTCTAGTGATAGCCTGTGGAGTCATTACAGGGGGCTGATGAGATTGTTAATGGTAATGCTTGAATAGTATTGTTGAAGTAGTATAGATAAGAACGGTCAGCACAGAGTAGTCAAAAGGCCAGATTTCAAACACTTCAGTCACATTCCTTTTATACTAGTTGTCACAATTACAAAGTTTCAGTTTTTATCTTTTGACTTGGTTTGGAATTTTTTTGTAAATATGGACACTTACATTGTCCACTTGATTTGCATGAAGTTGTACTTAGATATAACTCAGAATATCCTATGCCAAATGTAATTCGTCTTTCTTTTTTTTTTTTTTAAATGTCTCATAGTGTTTTTCCAAAGCTAATGCTTGAGCCATTCTATGTACATAGAAGTACACAAGAGAGAGACTATCTCGCACAGTGTTAAAACATTGCAAATCACGGATGAATGTGTCCATACTGCTGGTATTTAGGGAGATTTAAGTGGTGCTTTAAGCTTTGTGCGCATTCTTTCCACCCTAGATGCACTTTTCTTCGGCTGGAGAATAATTACATATGGCCATCATATTGAATCATAATTAAGCAATTAAAGTGTGCTCCTGGCGTTCTGTAGAGATTAATGACTGAACATGAGAGGTTGCCACAGCTTATTACACAGGCTGGCTATCAATCCTCTAGGAAAAGCTTCTGACCTCTGTTATTATTTCTGTCATACGCTGTTTTGATTTTGAAAAGTTGAAGATGTGAATATTACTCTTTCAGAACAGTAGTTTTCTTCTGAATCTTTTGTAGAATCGTGTACTTCAAAAAAGTTGCTACTGTGCCATAATAGGCTCCTCTGAAGAAGCAATGCTAATCACGATTGTGTGTTGATTTTGTAAGGGCTGTAATATAGGATATGGGAATTGTTCATTTTAGCCAGTTTTTGTTTCCTTTCTTTTGTAGAAAGCCCATTATCTGAATTAACAGAAATTTAATGTTAACCAATTACCTTTAAAAATACAACCTAATGCTCCATGTGTCTTTGAGATTCATTCTGTACTAGCAGAAGCTGCGTAAGGATTCAAAGAGCAAAGACAAATTCACTGTGCTAGCAAGCCAGAGGTACAGGTTCATTACAACAAGGTGCAGTAAGCACGTAATCAGTTCTTACCACTTTTTTGCAGACTTATACAAACACAGACGTGTGCACACACATACATACCAATCCATTGTCAAATTCTGCTCCTAATTAATCACTATTAGCATAGTTCTGTGGTTACTGATTTGCTATGATTTACTACGAATTACTACAAATTAAAATTGAAATCTTGAATAGAAAAACTTAGCTCAGTATCAGGAAACAATATAAATTATATACCCTCATATTATTTTGTAAAAGTCATCCTTTTATTTCAGAACATAGTATTATTCCTAGTTATATTCTGCAGTTTCAGTTAAGAATGTGTCAGCCTTTTGGAGTAACACTTAGCCCAGGGAAATCAGTAGTACAAGCTGCCTCTAGCAGTCCACTTGCAATTTTGAAAGAATGCCCAGCTCTGTCTCCAAATGTACAAAGGCTCAGTCTGCTCCCCGTTTATTAGAAATCTATCTGTGTTAAGCAACTATGTTTGGAAATCCCCAGAAATGTCAGTTATGAGAGGTCTCAAAATAAGGAAGAGGGAAAAAAAGTGAAGACCAATAGGCAGAAGAAAATCCTTGTGTCGATATCCATCAGCATGGTGGTCTGAACAGTATAAAAAACTGTTATTATCTTAAGGCAGCAGGCTGTCTTACGAAATACTAATTGAATTTTTTCTTTCTCATTTTTTCTTTCAAACAGCTATAGGCTTACTGGTGGCAATTCACAATTCACAATCAACCCGTCAACAGGACAGATCATCACCAGCGCTCTACTCGATCGAGAGACAAGAGAGAACTACACTTTGGTGGTGGTGGCGAGCGATGGGGGCTACCCCAGGGCTCTCTCCAGTTCCACCAGTGTGCTCGTTGCCGTTGCCGATGTGAATGACAATCCTCCCAAATTTCAACACCATCCCTATGTCACCCATGTCCCATCGCCTACCACTTCAGGTAACCTGATCAGTGGCAGTGCTTAGGATACTTCGGATTGCATAAATATCTTAGTAAATGCAAAGCTATGCCACAAGAAATGTTTCTGAGATATTCCTCTACAGCTATTTTTCAGATTTTAGCTTTTTGTTGCATGGGAATGAATAATGGCAAGGCTAATATGAGCTGCATTTTAGCAATTTTTTTTAGTTCGTTCCTTCCATCCAAATCCATTTTATACTCCTGCGGTTACGTAAAGAAGACATAGTATAAATGAGCACCCAGCTTTCAATCTGATAGGCAAACAGGTGGTCAAATTAAATTATTTTGTCAGGGTTAGGAAGGCAATAGCCTTTTTCCTCTTAAAGTCTCCTCCTGCATGTAGATATTCTTGGACTCCATTTTCACATGCAGTTGCGTACATGGATATGTGATTCCTACAGAGAGGAGTCCAAACATTATTTGGTTTACAAAACAAATTTTCCTTTAAAAGAAAAAAAAAGGCTTATTTCTGTGTCTTGGAGTTGTCTTTCTAAATTTTAAACAATTGCAAATACTTCTCCTTTTTATGGAAGAATGAATTTGTTTATATTTCTTCCCTGTTTCCAGAACAGCATAATGAAAGTATATTATTATTGCATTGGTGAATCTTTGTGTGTTCTGACTAGGGCACAGTGCCTTTGTATGGTTCTTTTTTGGTTGTTTCTTTAAATGAGATTATGAGGAGCATACCTACGTTTAACTGCTGTATTCTGTCAGTACTGGGTTTGGACACTTTTTGCATGACATCCTTTATAACTAAGAATGCATAGAAAGCCTCAGCCATTTTTACTGTTTTTAACTTAGCAAAAAGCTTGAGATACATGCACTTTTTATTAACAAATTCCTCATTTGATAGCTTACTTTCATGTAAAAGGAAATGTTAATATCTTTTCAAATTATTTTGAAAGGCCTTTGACAATGATTTTACTAACAGGCACGGCATCAATTAAAAAAAAAAAAAAACTTTATTGTGGTCCAATGTAGCTTAAAAAAAAAAAAAGGAAAAAGGAAACACCAAAAAAAACTCAAAACTTGTTCAAGACCATTGCTTTTATTCCAATCAGAATATATAGTGTACAGTTTGAAAGAAAACAAAGCTTAGTTTCTGTTACAGCTTTTAATCAAGACTAAAAAGGGGAACTGGTAATAATAGTAATTAATCATATAATTTTCTTAACCGAAGCAAAAATCTAATTTTTCCTGTCTCATTTCTCACAAAAATTTGAATACTGTACTTGTCTTAATATTCCTGCCTCTGGAGTACAAATCATTGCACATGACAGATAGTAACATAAAGTATAGTTTTAAAGGGACACTGTCAAAGTCATTCCTGCCTGTAACTGATTTTGCCTTAAGAGGATGAAAACAACATGGTTTTTATACATAATTGATATTTTCTAAATTTAAGTACCAGTAAAACATCAACAGAGTGTTCTGCAAATTGGTTGGACAGTGTCAAATTTGAAAGATCTGCCATGCATTAGATCTATAAACTCCAGTGCAAAAGGACACCCTGGATTCTCCTTGCAAGTAGACAAATAGAGATGCTGATGCAAACAGTGTCTGTATAGTGGAGCTTATTAGGGAACATAAATCTGAAAGACCTGAAACATAGTATATCCGTGTTACTGCACTAGTTTTTTTACTTCTATGTAATTTTACCTCTATCTCAGATGATCAGCATGCTTTTAAAAATGTGGTCCCATTAGTAACTGTCCTCTAAATGCTCTTACAAGATCAGAAGCATGAGGCTATTGGGGACAGAGAAGCAGCATCTGGGAAATAGGAGGAAAAGGTTGCAAGGGAGGGTGAGTCATTAGGGTAAATAAATGTCCACTGGTGCTGCCTTTTCACTTATATAACCTTAACAGTTGTTGAATTACAGTGGTTTTTTTATTTTGTTTTGTTTTTACATGGATAAATAAACTATGAGTAACTCAAAAAAATCAAAATACCATTCAATCTCACTTGATTTTTCAGACACATTTTTTGGCTGCCTGCATGTTTTGTGGGCTCACAAACTCACCTTGCAGGTCTTGTGAAAAAGAAGTTCATTTTCAGAGCAGTGTAAGAAAGAGCATGCTCCTGCAGGAAGAATACCAGAAGGGGTACCCTCACAAGGGTTTCCAAGTGAAAAGCTGGCATCTCATTTTCCACAAATGGTGCATTTATTTATGACCCGCCTTGTCTTTGTTCTCCATTTCAGGTTCATTTGTGTTTGCTGTGACTGTCACCGATGCGGATGCCGGCTCCAATGCTGAGCTCCATTATTCCCTCGTGGGGAAAAACTCCGAGAAATTCCACATTGATCCAGCGAGAGGGGCAATCCTAGCTGCTAATGCGCTGTCAGGAGAGTCCGAAGTCACCATTTCTGTCCATGTGAGAGACGATGGCCGGTACCCCAAGACAGACTCTACAACCGTCACTGTGAGATTTGTGAACAGAGCAGAATTTCCTCGAGTTCAAGCCGAACAGGAGACTTTCACATTTCCTGAAAACCAAGCAGTCGGTACGCTTGTCACAACTATTTCTGGGTCTTCTGCCAGAGGAGGCTCCTTGTCCTACTACATCGCCAGTGGTAACCTGGGCAACACATTCCTGGTCGATCAGGTAACGGGACAGCTTTCTGTTGTTCAGGCTTTGGACTTTGAAGCCATACAGAAATACGTGGTTTGGATTGAGGCCAGAGATACAGGCTTTCCTCCCTTTTCCTCATATAAGAAATTGGAAGTAACAGTGGTAGATGTCAATGATAATGCACCGGAGTTTGAGCAAGATCCCTTCATTGCTGAAATAGTGGAGAACCTGTCCCCACGGAAGATACTGACGGTGGCTGCTGTCGACAGGGACAGTGGTCTAAACGGACAGTTAAATTATGAAATAATTGAGGGCAATACGGAAAATAGTTTCAGTATCAATCGAGCCACTGGTGAAATCAGAAGTGTCAGACCCTTGGACAGGGAGAAATTGTCTCGATTTACACTAACCATAAAAGCTTCAGATAAAGGCATCCCCCTCCAGAGCACAACCGTCAAAGTTATCATTAATATTTTAGATGAAAATGACAATGCCCCAAGGTTTTCCCAGATATTCAGTGCTTCAGTGCCTGAAAATGCACCTCTGGGTTTTACAGTAACCCGAGTCACAACTTCAGATGAAGACGTCGGTGTGAACGCTGTTAGCAGGTACTCTATAAGTGATACAAGTCTCCCGTTCATCATAAATCCAAGCACTGGGGATATTACAGTCAGCAGACCACTAAACAGGGAGGACACAGATCGCTACAGAATCAGAGTCTCTGCGCATGACTCTGGCTGGACAGTGAGTACGGATGTCACCATATTTGTCACAGATGTCAATGACAATGCTCCACGATTTACAAAGCCGTCCTATTATTTGGAGTGTCCCGAGCTTCCTGGGATTGGGTTGAAGGTCACCCAAGTTTCAGCCACTGATCCTGATGAAGGGTCTAACGGTCAAGTCTTCTACTTCATAAAATCCCAGTCCGAGTTCTTCCGGATCAATGCAACCACAGGGGAAATTTTCAACAAGCAGTATTTAAGGTACCAAAACTCGAGCGGTTCAAGCAATGTCAACATTAATAGGCACAGCTTCATAGTTACGTCTTCAGACCGAGGCAGTCCTCCATTGCTGAGTGAGACAACTGTCACAATTAACATAGTAGACAGCAATGACAATGCACCGCTGTTCCTTTCTCCCAAATATTTTACTCCTGTTACTAAGAATGTGAGAGTTGGCACAAACTTAATTAAAGTTACTGCGGTGGATGACAAAGACTTTGGTTTGAATTCTGAAGTGGAATACTTTGTTTCTGATGAAAGCAAAACTAATAAATTCAGACTGGACAGGAGTACGGGCTGGATTTCTGTGTCGTCTTCACTAATGGCTGATTTGAACAAAAATTTTCTGTTTAAAGTAAAAGCAAAGGATAAAGGTAACCCACCACTCTCATCCGAGGTAGCTGTTGAAATAGTTGTAACAGAGGAAAATTATCATACACCTGAGTTTTCCCAAAGCCACATGAGTGTCACTATCCCGGAGAGTCACTCTGTTGGAACAGTGGTCAGGACAGTTTCAGCCCGAGACAGAGATGCCGCTATGAATGGATTAATCAGATATAATATTTCCTCTGGAAATGAGGCTGGCATCTTTGCTATTAACACAACTACTGGTACACTGACACTAGCAAAACCACTTGATTTTGAGTTATGCCAAAAGCACGAGCTAGTTGTTACTGCCACAGACGGAGGATGGGTGTCCAGAACAGGCTACTGCAGTGTCACCATTAATGTCATTGATGTGAATGATAATTCTCCAGCATTCAGCCCTGAGGACTACTTTCCCAAAGTATTAGAAAATGCTCCAAGTGGAACAACTGTTATTCGTTTAAATGCCACTGATGCTGACTCTGGACCTAATGCTGTGATTGCATATGCTATTCAGTCCTCAGATAGCGACCTCTTTGTCATCGACCCCAATACAGGGACAATCACCACCCAGGGGTTTTTAGATTATGAAACAAAGCAAAGTTACCATTTAACAGTAAAGGCTTTTAATGTTCCAGATGAAGAGAGGTGCAGCTTTGCTAGTGTCAACATCCAGTTAGAAGGCACAAATGAATATGTGCCCCGTTTTGTGTCTAAGCTTTATTATTTTGAAGTTTCTGAGGCAGCCTCCAAAGGTACCACTGTAGGCGAAGTTTTTGCGAGTGATCGTGATATGGGAACTGATGGAGAAGTCCACTACCTTATCTTTCGCAATAGCAGAAAGAAAGGCTTCCAGATAGATGAGAAAAGTGGCCAGATCTATGTTTCAGGACCTCTTGACAGAGAAAAAGAAGAACGAATCTCTTTGAAAGTTCTTGCAAAAAATTTTGGAAGCATTCGTGGTGCAGATATAGATGAAGTAACTGTTAATATCACTGTACTGGATGCCAATGATCCTCCTGTTTTCACTTTAGGAACCTACAACATACAAATCAGCGAGGGTGTTCCTCCAGGCACCCATGTCACATTTGTGAGTGCCTTTGATTCAGACTCTGTACCTAGCTGGAGCAGGTTTTCCTATTTCATTGGGTCTGGCAATGACAACAGTGCCTTTTCCATCAACCCTCAGACAGGACAAGTCACTGTCTCTGCAGAATTAGATCGAGAAACACTGCCTGTGTACAATCTGTCTGTGCTGGCCATTGATTCGGGAACGCCGTCTGCTACAGGCAGTGCCTCTTTATTGGTAACTTTGGAAGATATTAATGATAATGGCCCTACCTTGTCCACCAGCCAAGGAGAAGTCATGGAGAATAATCGCGCGGGAACGCTTGTGATGACACTTCAATCATCAGATCCTGATCTCCCTCCAAACCAAGGTCCCTTTACATACTACTTGCTCAGCACTGGCCCTGCAACAAGTTACTTCAGCCTTAGCACCACCGGTGTTCTGACCACAACGAGGGAGATTGACAGGGAGCAAATCAGCGATTTCTACCTGTCAGTGATTACAAGAGACTCTGGGGTTCCTCAGATGTCTTCCACGGGAACTGTGCAGATAAAGGTAATAGACCAAAACGACAACCCATCTCAGCCCAGAACGGTAGAAATCTTTGTTCACTATTATGGCAACCTCTTCCCAGGTGGAATTTTGGGCAATGTAAAGCCACAGGATCCAGACGTGTTAGACAGCTTCCAGTGCTCCCTCACCTCAGGGGTCACCAGCCTCTTCAGTATTCCCAGGGGCACCTGTGAGCTACACTCGCAGGCAAGGTCCACAGACGGAGCATTTGACTTGGCCGTCCTCAGCAACGACGGGTTGCACGGCGCCGTCACGAGCAGTGTCCGGATTTTCTTTGCGGGCTTCAGTAATGCCACTGTTGACAACAGCATCCTCCTCCGCTTGAGCATCCACACTGTGCGGGACTTTCTGACGAATCACTATCTCCACTTCCTGCGAATCGCCAGCTCGCAGCTGACGGGGCTGGGCACTGCCGTGCAGCTCTACGGGCTGTACGAGGAGAGCAACCAGACCTTCCTGATGGCTGCTGTCAAACGTAACAGCAACCAGTACGTGAATCCCAGCGGTGTGGCCACCTTCTTCGAGAGCATCAAAGACATCCTTTTCCGCCAGAGCGGGGTGCGGATCGAGTCCGTGGATCACGACTCATGCCTGCAGAGCCCGTGCCAGAACGGAGGGAGCTGCGTGAGGAGGCTGGCTGTGAGCCCGGCTCTGAAGACCCATGAGAGTGTCCCTGTCATCATCGTGGCCAACGAGCCCCTCCGGTCCTTCGTGTGCAGGTGCATGCCGGGATATGATGGGAGCCTGTGTGAGACCGACATCGATGAGTGCCTCCCCTCCCCCTGCCACAATGATGGGACTTGCCACAATTTGGTGGGGGGCTTCTCGTGCAGTTGCCCAGAGGGCTTCACTGGCATGGCCTGCGAGAGGGACGTCAATGAGTGCCTTTCCAGCCCATGTAAAAATGGTGCTGCCTGCCAGAACTTCCCCGGAAGCTTCAACTGCGTTTGCAAAACTGGATATACAGGTACGCTTTTGCTTCTCTTCATCTTATAGTCAAGAAGAATTAGAAAAAGGGTGGAAATGTACCTTTTTAGTGATACATTCCAGCCACAATTATCTGAATATGAGCGTCCCCAGTAGGTGAAGAGGTTGTGCAAAAGAAGGTATCTGTAGTTATGAAAACTAAGAAGACCAGGTGCCCACAGTAATATTTTATTTTAGCTGTGTCCTCAAGCAAATCTCACTTACCTGATTTGTATTAGAACAGAAAGATTTTACAAGAGCTATTTTAAATTATTAAATATGTAGAAATCATTTTCAATGCTTAAGTATGACTTTTTCTGTTCTTGTTATTGTTATGCATACTGTGGTAGCATTTTGAGTCTGTTAGGAGTGTGCCAAGCAAGAAAATCAGCCTCTATCCCAAATTGCTTACAGTCATACAAGACACAAAACAGATGAAGGATATGGGAAATAAAACAAAACTCAGGCAAAATGATCAGGCATGTATATTTTGTCCCTTTGTCATTTAGTTCTTTTTAATAGCAGAAATGGCTACAGCATTCCTACCTCCTCTGAGTATTTTTTCTAATATTTGTTACATGTTGTCCCTAGAAAAGCAGACTGTTGGCTTTCATCATGACAAGGCTCTATTCTATATTGTCATGTGGAAAGGACATGTACTTTATTTGCAGTCATCAAAGGGCACATTTATTAATTAAATTATATTAAATTAAGTTCCTGGCTCCTCATGTAAAGGTTCTGTATGCTTTCAGTTGTTTTAAGAGAATTATCAACAGATACAGATTGTAAATTCTCTTAAATCACTACAGCCACTGTAACGCGTAGTGTTTAGGGGTTGGATGAAAATACAGAGGTGTGCTCTGAAGCAGAAGAAAGCTACTTGGTTGTCATGACTAATTATACCATCAAAACTTTGGCCCGCTGAATTTACCTGCTTGAAATTATTCTAGCAGGACTGTCTCCCAGCCTTAACCTTCTTTTATTGCTGAGGCTGAGATTTGGGAAAACAGCCCTACTCCCAGTCACCTGTAAATTTAAGTTCATATACGTGCTTGTTTTTTTCTGAGGTGGCATAATCTGTGTCTGCTTGGGTCTTCCTCCATCTGTGGTTCCTATGTGCATTAGAAAGTTGTGTAATACCTTAGTTATTAGCATTCAATGTGAGGCGCATTCAAGAAAAAAACTTTTTTTTTTGAAGATATTAAAAAACTCAAATATGTTTACTATAGTATGTGTATAATATACTCTTTCCCTAGAAAAAAAATGTCACTTTAAAAGCTAAGTGTTTTAGAAGCTGGTACAGTCTGTCATATATTTTGGTGTGATTCCCCTCACCAAACTTCAGGCGTCTGTAACGTAGGTGACTATGGCTGTGGGAGACACGTGTCGGCTCCCGCTATAGTCAGTGGAGATCTACTGTCTTCTGTCAACAGAGCTTCAAGAGAAAGTCAGATCACTCTCAAAAAGATTTGATCAGGGGATGAACTCCCAGTCTTTAATTATTATTTCTGGATGACAGTTTCGCAAAACAAAAAGAAATAGGGACTTTGCAATTGGATTTTGGTGTAGGGTTACATCTAGCCTGTCTTACTACTGCGGTAAAGCACCACAGTTACAAAACGAGTGTACCATTGCAGGGCTTCAGACTTTTTGTGCATAACCTTTGGATAAAATGGAAGTTCTAGTGTGGTCTTTCTATCATCTGTTCGTTGTGTGCATAGGAAACAGACCCAAATAAAAAACACAATTTACAATTAAACTTTACTTAGGTATAGAGCCATCTCATGCAGACATTCCTATCATGCTTAGAGTACCCTAAGCAAACAACAGCAAAAGAAATTAAAACATTTTTGTCTAGCTGAGTATGATATTTAAGAAAGGTCTGAACAATTTTAACCATTGTTTATGGCCACTTTTTAGAGACATAATAAAGAGCCTGAGTAGAGAAGTTAAGGTAAGGCTTTCATTACCTCTTCTAAGGAGCATTTCTATATCTTAGGTGCCCCAGGGCAGCCCAGGTCAACACAGCTGTGCTCATTACAGTGTGGGTATTTGGGCTTGCCACCACTGCCCCCAAGACTTGTTTGTGACCAGCGAAGCAATCGGGATTGTTTGTTCTTTTTTTTTTTTTTTTTCTTAAACTAGGTTAGTACAGGAGATGTTATGTACTTTATTGCAAAGGAGAAGATTAATCGATTTCAAATAAAGGTTTGACTATTTCATTTAAGGCACAGCTGCTGCAGTCGATACGTGTTCAGTGTAAAAGGTCTCATGATACAGAGGACACTGATGTGATATTTTGTGTGAACTTTACAAATGTACTACTGAGCCTCAGGTCAGGAGCAATTATTGTTAATTGTCAAGCAGTTATAATTAAGTTAACAATCCAGGAGTTTATTTTATGTTGTATTAGTACATCAGATTGTTTTGCTGGGAGCATGGCAAAATAATTCTAGGGCACCTATCCCCTGTAACTCTTTAGGTCATTAGGACTGGAGTTTAAATGGGCATGTGTTTGATGTTGCAACTAAGCACTTCATTAACTCTAGCAGCATACTGTAATATATGCCTCTAGCCTATAATTTGAAGCATTAAAGAAATGTCCAAGTCATTTCTTCTGGTATTAAAGCTTAATGTTCACCCCTTATGTCAGTTAAAAATAAAGCTCACGTATGACAAACACTTGGGAAAAAAAAAAAAAAAGAAGAACATTTTAACTAAGAAAATGTGATGAGAGACTCTTACAGTTTGAACTGTTTGATTTCTTTCATGCTATGAATTAAATCTGGCATCTGATATGAGCTTCCTTAAACTACTTGTCAACAGAAATAATTTTAAAATAGAGTACCACTGAGGCAGATGTTTATATTTGGGAGTCAGATCTTTTTAAAATCAGTTGGCCATTGCAGAATCAAGAATTATTTAAGTGTCTTGGGATTAATTGGTCAAGACAGAAAACAAATGGCACCAAAGCATGTGATTAAAAACCAAAATATCTTTGGAGTTGAATATCAGTAGAGCTTATTAGATAAGATCACAATTAATATTCAGTATATTTAGACATTTTATGCCTGCAGAAGCATATCTGAAATGCTGCGAATTTAATATTCAATAGGTTCTGCAAATATCAAAATACAGATTGTTTGAGAATGTTTGTCGTAGAGAATGTTATGTCAGTATTATACTACCAACAGAAAAATTGCACAGCTGTTTGGGATTTTAATCTTGATTCATATATGATTAAAGATAGCCACAGTGAATGTAAAAATAAAGTTTGAAATTGTTTCTTTACGAATATAATCCCTGAGTGCCTCAACAAAAAAGAGACGGCCAAAATAGCAGATTTTTAATTCAGTGTATCATGTACATATATTTGCTGCTTCTCTTGGAATGAAAATACAGTTCATTCATAATTGAATTTGCATGCTCTGTAAAAAAAAAAAAAAAGAATAGTAACATGGGTAACATGGTACTGCATACAATTAGAAATTAGTATTTTCTGAGATAGAATGTCTGTTCACTGTAAATTCAAGTACAGAAGCTGTAGACTCTTATAATGGCTTACCTGAAAACTGAGAGTCTTTCTTTTACTTTATTTATTATGTTTTGTCAGCTGCATTTCACTTCATCACACTGCAAAGGTAATTTAGTTCCTTTCACTGAATAGGATTACGAAAAGTGATTACCTCAGAGCAACATCATTAGGGTTTGAGCAATCTGTTATAATTACATCTCTTAATGATGATCAGGTTTTGTTTTTAAAATAATCACTTTCTAGAAGGAATATACTTTGTGATTTACAGTAGTTGTCTGCCCTTCCTTTGAACCCTTTATTTCCTGTTTTCCAGGACTCATTACGATGAAGGAATGTAGGTTTGTGAAATTGTTTCAAATACAAGATTAAAATACTAGAAGAACCATATTAAAAGATGGACATAGAGAACCGCAAAAAGTAAATCTCTCAAATCAGCTGAAATCTAACCCAAGAGCATTCACTTGGTATCTGTTCCTGATACATTTTTCAATTAAAAAAAAAAAAAAATTACTATCAGGAAGTTTGATTTTTGTATAAGCCCCTGCATATGATATCATAAGTTTGAGGTGATGAATGATAAATGCTGAATGCTCTCTGTTACCAATTATCCAGTGTTATCCTAAAATTCATGTTCTTCAAGAAGGGTCTTTGTGACACAAAGGTGAATACCCTGAATCGTTCAATATTTTGGCTGAGAAGAAATCTGCAAACTCAACTAACTACATCATTTACCTGAACTGGAGACAGCTTGAGTCTGGAGCCTCTTTGGTCTCTATAAAACATTGACTGAGATATTTCCTTCCCTTCATTGGATTTAATACTCTGAAATACTAATAAAGCTTATATGATTAGCCTAGTTCTTTATGCTGTCCTAATAAAATGATTCCCCAACTGAGAAGTGCATAGCAGTCCAACTCTGAAAATACTTCTTGAAAATTAACTTGCATACGCCATGAAAGCATGTAAACTTCATGATTTTTCAAAGCACATTGTGTAGGTGAAACAAAGGTCTATCAGAACATTATTCTTAAATTCGTGTTGAAAACCTTAAATCAGCAGGATGTTGTGGAAAATGACCAGCAAAATCCAAAACTACTGTAATTTTGTGAGATTTTAACAAAAATCATGGGCTTCATCTTTTTGCAAAGTAGTAAAACTGCACTCTTGGGTTCAAGTGAAGATGCGTTTGTGCATACTGCCAAACAGTTGCTCATCCTCATCAATCCAGTAAGGTTCCTTGAATGATTTGCTTTACCTGTGGGAGAGAAAATTTCAAAATAACTAGTGTTTGTGTCAATTCTCTACTCAAGAAAAATATAGCATTCTAAAACTCCCTTTTTCTTTCTCTCCACAAAAAATAGTACCTAAATCAGTTTCAAGTTTAGAACTCTCATCATCTGTTTACCAGATTTTTCTAATGGTCTTGCTATATCAGTCATTTATTTTAAATCCTTGTATGGTACAGCCGTAGTGACAAACTAGAATAGTATTCCCAAATTATACTTTTATTCTGCTGATATCTGGCTAAAGGACTCTTGCTTCCTAGGATAAGCGTGTTTAACATGCATTGAAAGATGAAAAGTGAGCTTCAGAAACATCTTTTGTTGGATCACTATTCCAAATGTAAATAGATACATTTTTTCCCAGGTCTTTAGCACTTCAGTGACTGGCAGAGAATAGCCAAAATTTCTTCTTCATTTTAAATAAATATTAGTTTTAATACCTCTGATGAATTGTTTAATCAGAGTATTTGTCTTCTCCTGTGTCAAAACAGTTGGAATAAATGCAAACACACTTTTATTAGTTTTATGAATTATTCAAACAGTTGTTGAATATGAAAAAGATGTTGTTATCCACTGGTTAAAATATGTGCAGCTAAAATAAACATCCACGTTCTGTTGCTGACTCAGCAAATATACCAGCTTTAAAGAGAGCTGACACAAAGAAGAGTACTTAGGGCAAATTTTAGAAGACTGAGTAGCCCTATTAGCTGTGTTAGATTTTATTTATTTATTTATTTATTTTGGAAACTAAGAAACATCATTGAGCTAATTTAAGCATCTCTGCCTCATTCTTGCTACATGTTCTCCTTGGTAAGTCAAAGATCAATGCTATTTATCATATTTTTTAAATAAAGAAAACATCAAAATCTGACATAAAAAGTTAGCTCATCCTTCAGTCATACCCATTACAGAATAAAATACAAATAAATACCCCCAGAGCATAATTAGATACAGACACTGGAAATGTTTCCTGGATTTATGGAGGATCTATGAGTTACATGTTAACCACAGGAATCCTCCAATGCTCTATTTCCATCCTGCTTGCAGTCACACAGGGAGGTCTCCTGCTCACACGGAACAACAGCCTCTGAACTTCTTTAGCTTAAACAGAAAAGTACAGAAAAAGGAGTTTTTCTAGTTAGGAGACCGAAGTTGTGAAATGCTGAAAAACGCTAACAGAGGATAGCACAGTCCTATTTTTCTACAGTTTTATAGGGCAGCAATCTTCTAAAGCCTGAGGACTGCATATTGTGCCTTGCTGTCATGTGCCATGTAAGAATTATAAGATACATGTAACACAAAAGGATGAACAGCCTCTGTGCAAGTTCATGTTGTGCTTCTAACTTAAACACAATTTATACTTGTATGGTGCAAAGAACTAAATAATTAATTATCAGTATAATAAGAAGTGTATGGAAGTCCTACCCTTTGCTAAGTATCTGTATTTATCCTATCCTAAGCGAAGTTCAAGGAGAGATTTGGAAAAACATGACTGATTTTACAAATTTTTGCAGAGAAACATGAGCAAGAAACATGAAGATACTTTCAAGTTTTTGCTGAATAGGTAGTGAAGGCTGGCACTGCTGGCAGAAACCAAGGCAGGTACCAAGGGTGGCATATAGTGGAAGTGTTGCCCAACTGGTAAAAGCCGAGCAATGAAAAACTGAGAAGTGAAGACAAACACTTTTGTAGTTAATGTTTCCAGACAAAGAAAATTTTAGTTTTGTACAAAGAATCCCCTTGTCAGTATTCAGCATCTGTTAAAATCTTCACTTCTTCTCTTGGTTCCCTTCCTTGTTGAAATGAGTTGCGATTTCAGTTTATTCTCTGGTGAATAACATCTACCACATGTGACAATGTCTGCTTAGAAAAGGACTGTACCCAGGGTAACATGTTTTAGCTCCAGAGGACTGTGGTCCCTCCGAGTCAGGAAGGAGGTTGTAATTGATGAGGAAAAATAAGAAAAATCGTATAATGTACAATAGCAGCTTGTGTTTGCCCTGCTGTGTTCATACAGGTTCCAACAAGGCCTGTCCCTATCCTTGATCCCCCTCTTGATCCCCTTCATACTGAGGGCATTGCATTCAATAGGAAAAAAAAAAAAAAAAGACTTTTTTTTGTTTTAGTTCAGCATCTCCTTTCATTTCATGATCTCTCTTGTATGGACACCAGTTAATAAAAAGGAATGCAATACCAAATGAGATAATTACAGTAAAGCACTTCACAATTTCTCTGGGTTGGTCAGTACACCCATGACAGGGCTGGGAGCAATGTCTGTGTTTCCTCCCTCCATCCCTCCCTGGGCCCCAAATGGTCTCTCCTTTCGTTACTTAAATACAAGCCAGACTTTGCTATTGACCTGATTCCTCTGACCTGGAAATTGCTTTTGTTCGCCAATTGCAGGGAAAACGTGTGACTCCACTGTCAATTACTGTGAATGCAACCCCTGTTTCAATGGTGGGTCCTGCCAGAGCAGTGTGGAGGGGTACTACTGCCATTGCCCCTTTGGTAAGTATTATTTTAATCTTCTTTATCTTCCCTTTCTCTATTAATAATTTTCAAACTTGCTATGTATGTTTACCTATATGATACTGGTGGGTGTGTATATGGATCCCTGTCCCATTCTCATTAAGAGAACTTGACTCAATCAGAACAGCTTTGTTAGTCCACACAAGTACTTGCCCATTCCATTTATTGCACATTAATTAAGTCCTGAGTTTCAAAAACCAGCATACAATTCCAACTGGAGAAGCATGTAGCCAAAATAGTTCAATATTTATTAGAATTTAATTATCCCAAATTAGTTTTGTAGGATGAACCCAATAAAGACATAAAACAAAACAGATATTTTAAGGTATCTTGATGTAATTGCAGCAAGATTGGTTCTGAATGCAAATTCATCCAGAATTGTCATTGTTGATACAGAAAAGCACAAAAGTAAATGCAACAGGTTAATCCAGAAAAACAGATAAACATGAGAAATATTTTAAGGCTACTGTAATCCTTGCATAAAAGAATCATTCTCAATACACATTTGTAAGTGCCTTTATGTATGGTTTTCTACTAACATGCAGAATAACTTCTTTATTCTGTTTTCCTTGTGTTACATCCTCGGAGTTTATTCGTTTCCTATATTTATAGTCATAGTCCATTGTAAATACAACTAATATTCATAAGTTGTTTTCTTGTTGTCACTGCAGTAAAAAAGTCAAGGGAAATTGTGACAGAGAGATCTGAAAAGAAATATATACAATGCACCAAAATATTTAGATCAACAAAGATACCGAGAAGGCATAACGTTTTTATCATGTATACATTTATGTCATAAGAATCAGAAATAGATGGCCTAAGTTGGAATTGTTTATTGAGAAATAGTTCATATAACATCTTCAGATAGAAAAATCAGTTCCAGTTGAAAATTTATTTCTTTAATTGGATTAACAAATGCCTGATAATAATTAATAACTGTATTCGATATAGCTTTTAAACTTATTTTTCTACTTTCTAAAGAAACTATAGAGGCTCAGTGAAGTGTTTCTTGTTTTTCAGTACACGTAGTCATTTGTATCTTAATTTTTAAGTTTAAATAAATAAACTTCAACAACCACCCGTGGGTAGTAGGACTCTTCCGTTCAATTAGTATATTTTTGTCATACATTAGAAACTTTTCAAAGAGCCTGTGTATCATAACCCTATCTAGAGCACATCAATGCTTTGTTTCTGGGAGTATGCTTTGTAAGGAAAAAAACTATCTGCTACCAGATTTTTTTTATTATTATTTTGCAGGTGTTTTTGGGAATCATTGTGAACTGAATAGTTATGGATTTGAAGAGTTGTCTTATATGGAGTTTCCCAGTATGGATCCAAACAATAATTACATCTATATAAAGTTTGCCACTATAAAAAGTAATGCCTTAATGTTGTATAACTACGATAACCAAACTGGAGAGCGGGCAGAATTTCTGGCTCTCGAAATAACAGAAGGAAGGCTGAGATTCTCCTACAATCTTGGCAGCGGCACGTACAAGCTTACCACAACTAAGAAGGTGTCTGATGGACAATTTCACACAGTTATTGCCCGGAGGGCTGGAATGGTAAGAAATGCTAAAATGGGAATTTAAGACAAGTTCAGCCAAGTCACTTTGGCTTCCACATGAACTCAGAGGAACATAAAATTAGTAATGTTGCATTTGCTAGCAGAACCTTCAACTTTGGAAAAAAAAAAAATCCCTCATTTCTGTCTTACTCCAACTGACTTAAAGACCAATAATGGTTTATTTAGTATGATGATAATAAAAAATAATTAAAAGAACATGTGCAATGCCCTGCACTCTAAATGTGAAAAATGAGAACCAGGAATAATTAGTGAAATAAATTACTGCACATGAGGCTAATTATCTGATACAGATTACAGGAATGATATTAGGGAAGACTAATTAACTGTAGTAACTACAAAAACCCTCAAAATAATTTACCTTAGCATTTGGATAATAGAAGCTGGCAAACATAAAATTCCATCTCTGACCTCCTTAAGCTAGTTCAGAAATTTTGCAAAGCTCATCAGACTAAAAGCGCTTTTTTTTTTTTCATCTGTAACATAAGCGCAAAGACTTCAAAGGTGTTACATTGAAAGGAGTTTCTAGGGGGGAAATAGGGGAATTACTTCCCCCCAGTCCCCTCAGAGGGAAGGAATTCTACCAAAAACTGCCAGACTGGGACAACAATCGATTGCCATATGCCTGGTACCTTGACCCTTCTTCTGCCTTTGTATTTTTTTTTTTCCAGTCAATGCTTTCTATTCCTCTTCTCTCATTTTTTAATAATATTTCCAAAGCAGAACATAAACCAAATGCTCTTTGAGTTCAAGCCAAGCTTTTTGACTCCACAGTGTTTGAGTTAGAAATGAAACTAAATATATTTGCCGTCCATAATCGGTAACTATTGCCCAACAGCTCCCTTTTCAGGCAGATATGACCAGCATATATGGAATCTCATATTCTTCCTATGTTTGAAATTAAAGTCACATAAGAATAATATATGGTTGGAGCTCCACATTTTGTTTTATATTTCAAGCCAGAAGTGATGTAGGGAATAAAAGAATAAACTGTTCTACTCAGTGTGGCTCCTCCCAAGTCCTCACAGAGGTTTCCCACTACTAACTGCTGCAGAAGTCGGTGCTGCCGAGATAGTTTTAATAGTTTTAAGCTGCTCTGTTTGGAGCACCCTGCTTGAATTGCATCACATCCAGGGTGAGATGTCCATAGGCACAAATGTCCTGGGAGTAGCAGAAGGCTGTAGTAGCTCATGGTCTGTGGTTCTGTATGGTCAGGATTGTCTCCTGACCTGTCTGCATCGTGCTTTTTTCTTTTCTAGAGTCTTGAGCCTGAAACTGCATTTCAGCTGCATAGTTCAAGTCCTGATTTCTCCTCTATCACATGATGAAGGGGGGATGGTTTAGTCTTCAGTGGATGTGCACATCCGATTTGTGCATGTTTGCAGGCGTTATAGATAAGTACATATACTGAGTATGTAGTATACTAAGGCTAAGTAAAGGAGCCCATCTTAAAAATTGCAACAAATAAATGAAATACACTTAAGAAACAAAAAAAATAAAGCAGGAAGATGTTTTACTTGTGGATATGCCAGAAGGCTAGACTACAGAGGAAGAGAGAACATGAAAAAGACTATTTAAAGAAGATTTCAGTTATGAATGCTTCAGGCTGAAAGCAAGCATTTAAGACAACCTATACT
>VXAL01010220.1:267417-309552 GCA_013399475.1 Chauna torquata | reverse complement strand
CTTTTGTGTGATTTTTAAGTTTAAACTGTCTCAGTAATGTCAGCTGTTTACAAACACAATATGTAAGCAGAATCACCTTTGTCTTAGATATTCCTGCTGCAGGAAAAATGTCTACCAGGTGTCCAAAACAGTATAAAATAGCCCCCCATCAGGATTCCAAAATCTGTCATTTCCTACAGCACAGTGGGATTTTATCGGAAACTGGTAAAATCATTAAGTTGTCAGTCCTGAGATATTGCAGAGTGACAGGATAGAAAGTCTCATAATGCAGCAAGGTAACCGTAGAGTAATGCTTAAGTAGCAACCAGGAACATTTGACTAGCATTAGAAAATAAATTGTATGAACTCTGGTCCAAGTAAAATATATTCTCAAATATCTCAGCTCTTCAGCTGGGGTTGCAGTTTGGCTTTCACAGTGCATAGCGATGTAAGTTAGGGAGATTACACTGATTGAGCTAAGAACAAAAAACTCATTTCATTTTTGTTGTTGAAACTCTGAAGGAAAATATGTATGTGTATGATGGCATACAGACCAGTCAGCTTATTATTCTTTCTATGAATTGTTTCATTTATGCAGGGCACATAATCTGCTTTGGAACTGCAGATTGACGTTTCTCAGGAGAAGCAGTTTGCTTATTATGTATGGAAAGAAATTCAAGATAAGCTTTCATTAAAAAAAGCCAATTGAACAATTTAGGCATACTGTAGGACATGATTTAGGGCTGAGAACGATGAATGCATTTGGTCAATACAATGCGTCAGCTCGTGGTATGTATTTGGAAATAATACGGAGAATCTGTAGGGATTCCAACAAGACGTTGTTAGTGAACTTAGTTGCAGGCAGGAGAAAAAGGCATTGCGCAGTAATGACATACTGATAGCTATTGCTGTTTCCTCAGCTCCTGTAGAGTAACCTAAACCAAAATAGAAACCCAGGCATTTTGAAAAGTAACGTTTGATTTAAATTTACCGTAAAACTGTACCACACATCTAGTGGAAACATGAGAAGCTGATATGTACAACTTGGAGATTATGTTTATTTTTCTGAAAATTTGATTTAAGGAATAACTAACCTTCAGGGTTTTTTTTGCAGTGCATCTGTTGTTAATAAATCACTGTGGGGAAAAATCTTTGCTAAATAAGGAATAAAATAAAAACTCATTTTTAAATTAGCAGGAGTTATTTCATGATTTTAGTGAAAGATTTGGTTAGACTTTTAGTACAGGAATTATGAATAAAAATGTCATGATTTGCTTTAGTGTAAATGACTGGAAAAAAAGGCAACTCCATTGTCTTGGGATTGATGGCCTTGAGACAATAATAATTTAAAGAGGAAGACTGCTGATGATTCCCAGCACTTCTCTGAATGTCAGCTTGTTCGCGTTCACCAAGCAGTATCCGCATGTTTCACCATTATCGATGTGGTCCACTTGGGTTATTATTTCAACCAATAATCTTAGTATTTGTACTCCCAGCTTTTGCAAGGCACTTTCTGTCAAGTTCAGACAATATGTTTAGTGTCATGATCAAGCCCCTGAAGGAGTGCCCTTTGTGTTTGGAGGGAGCAGCTCTCTGTTCAGATCAGAAGTAGGATTACAGTATGAGCCAAAATAACTGCAGCTTCAAGGAGTAAAGCAAGCAAACATGAAGAAATCCAAAGCGAAAAACTTTGTATTTAACTGTCTCTCTGTATGAACTAGTCAATTAACTCCCTCTCCATTGGTATCCACATCTTAGTGTTCACTGCGGTGATGCAGAATGGAGTTGGTCAGTGTCTCTGAAGCACCTTGTGATCCTGAGTGACATGGTAATATACAAGTGCTCCATTCTAGCCAAGTCCTTGATATAGTATATTTAGTCATAAACCTTTAATGTGGTTGGGAACTACACCCTTGCAATATTCAACATGTCTGTGTGTGTGGCTTTTGCAGGCAGCATCACTGACAGTGGATTCCTGCTCTGAGGATCAGGAGCCAGGCTATTGCACTGTTAGCAATGTGGCTGTTTCCACTGACTGGTAAATAATTCTGCATTTTGTGGGGTTTAGTTCTGTAAAATGAAAAAGAAATCATCCTCTAAAGTCAGAGGAATTTGGAATAATGATACCAACATGCCCTTAGCCCAGTCTCAGGGAAGGGATAGATGCCTAAGCTGCACTCCTTTGGGAGGTGTGCAAAGGTAATTCACTTAAGTGTCATTGCTTCCCATCACTGTAGAAGCAACTTAAATTTTCTACGTGTCCTGCTGGTTGTCAGCTCAGGCTACATTCCCATGCGCATGGGGTTTATTCATGACAAGGAATTTATTCAAAAATCCCCAGTTCTTGACTCCATCTCTGTCCCCAGGCTGTGGGCGCACATAAGATGCCCACATAATAAAAAATGGGTAGTCCATACTGTGAGGTAAATGGGGATAAGACTTTTTGCCTAATGGTATGAGATTTCACATCAGAATCTAGACAAAGTTAAGAAATCAGAATATCAGACACTCATAGTTACTGACAGCTTGTAAATCTTAATTAGAGAGTAAAACATATATTTGTTATAATCAAATTGCTCTTAAATAAATAGTACTGCTCTTTGTCAGTTTGAAATTTTATGATATTTAGTGCCACAAATATTTAGCAAAACCTACTTTTACTTTTGGAGTCATATCTGTCTTGCCAAAAACAGGCTTAGACTCAAAATGCTGTTACACTGGTAGCACCTGTATTTCATTCCCGTGTTGTTCATTTTGGGGCTTTGATTTTCGGTCTTCTTTTTTTTAAATATGCCTATAATTTCTTATGAAGATGTAAGAAATAACGTTATCCGATTACTGCTTTCTTAAAAATAAAACCAAGAATAATTACTTTGACAATTTTTTTAGTAATTTCCAGATGTCTTTTTTTTTTTCTTTTTTTACAGCTTTCATTTCTTAAACATTGGCCAGTACAGAGAACATTTTTTCTTTTGTTTACCTTAACTAAGTCAGAAGCCTTTCTGTCACTTCTTTAGATCCTCTTTACAGATAGCAATAACTTTAATCCCAATCATTGTTGCTAATTTCTTACAATAGTCACAATCATATTTCCTGACACAGGTGGTTTCCTCACTAGCAAAGCGGTTGTGTATTTGTAAAACAATGAATCCACCTTCCAGCTGTTTAAATATCAGCTATAATTTAAACTCTAATTGAGTGAAAATCCTTATTCATTTTGATTTCAAGCACACTGCTCAGTCAAGTGAATAGAAATTTTGACATTCAATAAATGACTGTGAATTCAGATGTCATAGAGACATCTCTCTGTCTCTCCTTCTAAACATCAAATACAAATTTTGGAAGTGGAACTTTAACCACAGACCTTAGCTAATAGTTACAGCTCCTTTGTTGTCATTGCTATCTTATGTCTGATATTGCTAAACTTTTTTTCCTGCCTCTTTTATAGGACTCTTGATGTACAACCAAATCGAGTTACCGTTGGTGGCATCAGGTCTGTAGAGCCCATCCTTCAAAGGAAAGGACAGGTGGAAAGCCATGATTTTGTCGGCTGTATAATGGAGTTTGCAGTCAACGGACGTCCCCTGGAGCCCAGCCAGGCTTTGGCAGCTCAAGGAATCTTAGATCAGTACGTCTGCTATATATGGTATCAAATAGACAGCATTTACGATACAGGAAGCCAGCATGAAAGTCAGGCACTATTCCATTCAAACACCTTTAGATATTTCTTGTAAAAAAATGACTATAGAATTTATTATAAAATGTGAAAAATTTAGTAAGAAACTGAATTTGGATGAAAGAGTCACAAAAGATTACAGAAACTCCAAAAAAGCAACATAATTACATTTCTTTTGCCAATTATAATTAATGTTGCTTTGCAGGCTGAAATCGAGTAGGTCTGTTATTGGGTTTCTTTATAAATTCCACCCGGATTTGACAGTACCCATATAGTTCACTAAACCTCTACTCCCTCTTATTTCTTTTTAATTCACAGTGTCTGTTCTATCACTTTGCCTCTCAGGTATAACTGAATTTCCCTCATATCCTCTAAGTGGTCTTTCAGAAATGATCAACTATTTGATTCTATTGTTTTTCTATGTCCCCATTTGAAGCCACATTTGTAACAATAATGTCAGTCTTACATCCAGATTCGCTAGCTCACCCTTCCTCTTTCAACCCCCAGATTTGCAATGTTCTTTGTGATATGAAGTCTCCGGGGGTCTGCAGTGTAAAAAGCACCTAAAGGAGTTTCTTCTTCTCTTGCATAACAGAAAATGGGAATTTCACTGTCTCTGAATTCCTTTCTCTTTTGTAAGTCTGTTATAACTTGATGCTGAAAGTTGGGATCTGTTTAGAAACATCAGCTGTCCGAGGAGAAGAGCCTCTCAATTTTTGCATCTCTGGGGGGAAGAAAGGGAATATTATTCAAACACATGACCCTTTCCAGCACATTTGCTCTGCTTGTTTGTGTGTGCATTCTTCAGTATCTGCTTTTCTGATTTGTTTCAGATGTCCCCGATTAGAAGGCGCTTGTACAACTAGCCCCTGCCAACATGGTGGCACCTGTGTTGATCACTGGTCATGGCAGCAGTGCCACTGCAAAGATGGACTGACGGGAAAACACTGTGAAAAATGTATGGAGAGGGTTTTGCTCTTTCTTTTTAATCTACACCTAACTAAATGGTTGAACTGAATGCCATTAAGAGTTTCTTTTCAGGAGCACAGGGTAATGAATTTTATGAAATAATGAAAGCAAGCAGCAAGCCTGCCTCTTAAATAACTATGAAGGAAAATTCCACAATGGACTATTATCCTTTCATGAGTTAAAAATAACATCAAGTTACATACATTATGTTTCCTTGTCCATGTATCACATTTCAGGTAGCTTGCACTCATTTAAAGATACTGCTTCCAATAAGGTGTAATCAGTAACCAAAATAAAGCTGTCCCATAGGAGGGATTTGTCTGCTGTGGGGAGGTAAGAGGGTAAGGGAGAAGTCTTCTCTTTGCATAAAGACTGTGCATGTGCTTATGGCTTCTCTGAACTGTAGGCCTTTTTATCAAATGACCGTCAGATTATATGCATGAAAGTATGGCAAATGTAAGTAAATGCAATGGGATTATTAACTTGAGTATGGATAGCTCTGTAAATCAGTACAGGATTGTCTAAGAGAGCAAAGAGATTTATTTCCATATAGTTGTAGTATAATGACTGGGCTTTGTTTTCTTACATGTCCCATTATTGTTTAGCTGATTTATATGCTTTTATTGTGGCAGTTTACAAAAGAATTTTGCCATAATTTTAACAGCATTTGGTAGTCAATGCTCTGCCATATTTTATTAACTTTATGCCGTAACAAATAGAAAGTCATTATCTCTGCCCTGAAGAGCTTAGAGTTCAATATATCATGAAACCCTGCTTGCAGTAATGGAAATAGTAACATCCCTGGGAAGGAATTACAGTTCTGAGAGCCAATTTTTTTTTCCCTACTCCTTCACTTGTTCCCTAGTGAGTTTTAATTTACTCTTGACTGATACCAGCAATAAATTACTAGCACACTCCCACTCTCAAACACATTCTGGTTCAAGCCAAAAAATAGAGGGGGCGAAATTGCCACTCACTCCTGCTCTCCCCGCTGACCTGCTCTGAACTTGATCTCCTCCCTGAAGAAAATGGTTGTTATCAGGCATATCATCACTGTACTTACTATAGCTGCAATAAGCTGCATACTCAGTGCTTCCCCATCCTTGTCACAGATATTACTGCTGACACTGCCTTATCACTGGAAGGCAAAGGACGACTTGACTACCACATAAGCCCAAATAAGAAGCGCGAATACATGATGAGACACAGTGCTAGAGGTGCCAGCACAGGACGCCTGAACGTGGACCGCTTGGAAGTGAAATTCAGGACAAGAAGCGAGAATGGGATTTTAGTTCACGTCCAGGAAAGCAGCAACTTCACTACCGTGAAGGTAAGATTACAGCTAATGCTGAGTTTGATTTGATTGGACTGCCTTGTGCATAGTGATCAAAATCACATTTTTCCATTACTCTTGCTGTTTCCTTTGTAAAATATTAGGTCTTTAACGAAGGCTAGGCATTGCTCCAGTATCATTCATTTTCTCAACAATTCCCTTGCTACTTGCCAAGGTATCAGAAGATCTTGATGGTTTTGTATCTAGTCAGTTTTGTCTAGACTCCAAATAGTGACTGTTTTAAGGCAGCAGGAACGGTACTTATTGCCATATTTGTTATCATCATTAAGTTGCACTCTACAGATCAACTCATTTCATTATTGGCCTTTTATCTTCTGATTTTTCAAGCATCGAACACGGACCCTCCTTAAGCTAGCAAACAATTGCCAAAAAGTTTTCATTAATTCCTACTAACATGGCTCATGCTTATCAAACTAGGAAGTAAGGGATAACTTGAATTCATGAGGTTACCCACAGAGCAATGTCAACATCAAATTATTTTGAGATACGTAGCTGAATTAATGCTTCAAATGCCACACGGTTTTCTTTCCCAAGAGTTTATTGCTGCAAAAGTTACCTTTCTCAAGAGAAAGCAATGGTTCAGTTCCTGGCTATGACTCAGTCCATTTACTCATAACTCTAAATGAGTACAGCAGTGATGTTGGCAAGCCCCTTTATTGGGTTGGTGTAAGCTCCAAGTTTCCTTGGCTGCTGTAATGCTTTCCAAGTTTTTTTTCCCTGACTTTTAAAGAAACTCATACAGAAATTCACACTTTCTAAGCTTCAGCCCCGTTGATATTGTCCACCTGCCCAATTCCTGTGCTGATCAGAGGTACAGAGCTTTCCTGTCACACTGGCTGCTTTTAAGAAGCAAATCTGCAGTACTTCACCAACATACACTTTTACCACATCATTTGATAGAAAGTTTCTGCCACAGTCGTATTGGCTGATAAGATCTAATTATTTTGTGTTCTGTTAAAACAGATAAATATATATATATATATAAACATTTTCTCCCTAGTAGAATTTGCAATGTCAGCTTTAATTAAAAAATAAAACAAAAAAAAGAAAATGGGAGAGAAAAAGAGTTGCCTTTCCTGGCCAAAAGCACTAGTGGTGTGTTTATGCAAACACTCTTATTATTGTTAATATTGGTGAAGTTATACAAGCAAGTGGAGGGTGTCAAGTCCCAGCCCCAGCTGTGCAAAGGCAACGAGCGGAGGTTCGCCTAGTAACAGATGCAGTCCTTTAAGGAAGGAGAGGTAACTTCACTTTACTGATTATTGCCAAAAAGTTCCCAGATGATGCTAGTTAATAAAACAGAAGGTCTGTTTCACTGTAGTTAGTACAGTACAGCTCCTGCACCACCGCTCACACACGGAGTAGATATCGTGACGAGGGCTTCCCGCGGTGGTGGCCCAAGATGTCAGTGAAGCCAGCCCACACATAGATCTCCCTAGCAATCTCAGTCCACTCCCAATGCAGAAGATGAGTTTTAGGGACTTCTGTTTACAGCTCTTTTGTCCAGCTTCCAAACAGACAGTTTCATAACTGGATTTTGGGGTATTTTAATATGCTTGTTATCCAAAGTGTAGGCATTCAGAGAAAACCTGCATGTGGTTTTAATATGAAATTGTGCTAGAGACAGGCTATGAGCTCTATGACTACCTCCATGCCTCCACATTTTTTCTCTTGTAGTCAACTGGTTTTGGTACAGCTGGGATTGGGATAAAATTAGAGGAATGCTAATAAATCAGACCCACTGAGATCACAAGCAACTGATTCATTAAATGGTGGATGTAACCTGCCCCTAAAGAACCCCAAACCTGGAGAAAAGAGGTCTTATTTATGATGTAAAGGGCTCCTTAATCCAGGAAAAATTAAAAAAAAATCTAGCAGATTAAATTAAATAATGGTCAAATTCAGATGGAAAGTGCCCCTCAAAAAAAGCACAGAAAGGAAAAGGTTAGGGGTTTCCTTATTAAAAGGCTCTTTGTCACAGCATATTTTCGAACAAATAATGCATACTGCAACTAATTCAGTTAGAAGTAAAGGCATAAATATAGCTGGTTAAAGGTGAAATTACCTGTCTTGTTTTAGCTGAAAATCTCATCTAAGATCAGATCAGGTCAGCATAATGTACCTCTAAGATCTATGAATTGTATGAGCAGAGAGCGTGGATTACATGTTGCCCATATATGCTAACATATGCACATACTGAGTTGCAGGAATAAATCAGAACATAGCTCATTTCAACAATATCTTATCCAGTGGGCTATAAATCTGTAAAGGCTAGTGCTCAGATTTCAGACAAATAAGAAGCAATTTGCTCAGTAAAGGAGATTCAGAGTTTTAGTAAAGTTGAATCATCCTTGTAGTTAGAAATGTGTTCTCTTTAGTGGCTCATTCCTTTCATTATATCCTACTTGTCAGTTGCTCAGCCAGTTAAATAAAACCTAGAAATGAGTGTTACTCAATATTGTCAGCATCGGCATTTGTTTCAAATTTAGAAATATGTTGTGCTTCAAGGAACCAAGAAGAACATTCCTTATTTTTTCCTGGTCAAAGAAGTCATGGACCAGTCTTGTCTCTGGAAATTTTATTTTGTAAATAACCGCTAGTATAACATTTTTGAGCATTAGGCACATGCAATTTGACAGAAAGAGAAATAGAACTTTAGAGTCATAAATCAGTATGGAAAATATCAGTTGCTGGCAGGTAAATAAGTATACAGTTCTTCTCTAATGTGCAATTAGAAGATATAAGTCTGTGCTTAGTCGATCCATGAGCACAAAGAGTATTGTCTGATATGGTATATTCCTTTTTGTTTACGTAAAGACCAAACACAAGTCAGTATTTCATGGAGCATAAAAGACAAAATAAAACTAACAAGCCAATGAAAGGTTGCAAATGTAAATACATGTATATATTCTGCCCAGTTAGTCATTTTATAAATACTTTTGATTGTGGCAAATAGTGTTTAATATGTTATGATTGTGTGACTGCAGTTCCAAATATGGGGTTTTCTTTGGGCTGTGCGATAGTTTAGATGTCTGCCACCTGTGTTTGCCAATACCAAAAAGCATCCTATCTTTGAGGGGGAGTTTTATCAATGGGTCCTCAAACAGTACATTTTCAGGTAGTCCAAGTTATGGCAGTTATAAGCGGAGTGCGTGCATATATTAACAATTGTTTTTCTTGATCCAAATGGAATACGTGCTAGATACATTCAGTTCAGGCTGCTGCCAGGACATTAGCATGGACTTACAGCCATATTAAAGCTGATTTGTATGAACAAAGTCCTCATCTTGCATCACTAAAGAAGTAAATCCAGAGCGTTTAACAGTTTCTGGAAACTGGAACAGCATTCTTGTAGTCGGTGTGTCACCTCATAGTTCTTCCCAGGTGAATGTTATTTTTTCCTGGAACAAAGCATGCGAGGCTTAGAGAGCTTTCAACAAACCTGTGGCTCTGACCTCTCCTGGACAATGCATGTGCACGTTCTGCACGCTCCTGCTGCAGATCACAGCGAGGAACACAGAAGGGAAGGGAGTCATCTTGTTTAACATGTATGAGCAACGTGCAGGGTAACAGAGATGAGTATGGAAGAAAATCTGCAGCAAGTTGCAGAGCCACCCTATGAACTGTGTTAGTTTGTTTTTTCTGACACTCTGCATAAAGCTCACGAGTTTGTTCAGCACTTAGGAGGTCAGCTGACATACCCAACTCTTATGCTATATTTGAGAAGCTCGTGGTTTTTTTTCACTCCTTTACCTTAAATGTAGAATTTACACTAATCTTGTTTTGGGATTGTTTAATACTGAACTCATTAGAGGTTTAAAATATGCATCTCATGAGTGTGGCATCATTTGCAGAGGAAAAGGCAAAAAAATTTTCATGGGTTTTAATAGTACTTTTTTTTCTAATAGCTCACAAGTTTAAAATCAGTTTGCTCAAGTAAGCACCATTTGAAAATTCACACAAAATAGTAAGCTTCACAACTCTTTAGAAAGATTTCTAAAATAGAAATATTTTTTCTGTAAAATTCAAATTAGCAGCAAAAGCAGTTAGGAAATTGGAATCTTGCTCAAATCCCAACATACATGTTCCTACTGTGTCATGATGAAAACTAGATGCAAGTTTTTTGGGCAAGAACCACATCTGTTTACTCTGGAAAGCATTTTCTCCACTTACATTGATGGAGAAGGAAGAGTTTGTCTTTCATTGGTAAAAATGTTTTGTCATGCGCACACCCTATGCTTCTCAATAGGTTTTCCTCTTACGAGAGTAGCCAAAAAATGAGTGGATGGCAATTCTAAGTTTTCAACAGATGCAGTAAGGAAATCAATTGCAGGCAAGTTTTTAGTACTAAGTAGTTAATGCATTTTTAGTACAAAACAATTGTTTGAGGAAAAATACACCCAAGCTTCTTGTTACAACCAAAGCCATGTGTTAACTGTAGCAGTACTGAATAGGCATTACATTGGTTATGCATGTATGGGGCAAAAAGTAGTCTGCAACTATCATTTTAAAATGATGCATTTTGCTTTTTCCTGATCAGATAAAAGGTGGGAAGGTGCATTACATATCTGATGCTGGAATTGCTGGGAAAGTGGAAAGAAATATCCCAGAAGTGTACACTGCGGATGGTCAGTGGCATTCTGTACTTCTTGAGAAGAACGGCTCTACCACCATCCTGTCGGTCGACAAGACTCATAGCCGAGACATTCTCCATGCCACGCAAGATTTTGGTGGACTAAATGTTCTTACGATTTCTTTGGGAGGAATCCCACCAAGCCAACCTTTCAAGAGCACAGTTGCAGGTAATGTTTTTTTATTTTTTTTTAAATATAGTGCACATGAGCACATTTGAGCAGACAAAGGGCATCTATTTGCTTAAATGCTGCAGAAAGTACTGTAATTCTTTATCAGTAACTAATATACTTCCATGCTTTGCCAGAAAAACTACAATTTGAATGAGTAAGGATTGCAAAATTTTGTTCCTTTAATACACACTGCAGCCTTGTTATTTTCAAAAGACGGCGTTCCATCTGCAGGTCTTGTTAGAGGCAGGGTGTGGGTTTGCTTGCTTGCCTGCAAATGAGTTGTTACGATTTTGTTATGCTAGTGGAGAAGAAAGGATCTGTCTTTACCTGGGTCAGAATCTGGAAAATCAAGGCAAATCTACTCAAGCAAAAATTCTAAATGAGAACTTTGTCTCTGTAGGGGGTTGGTAAATACTGCAGGATTTAGCCTGTTATTAATATGATTAAAGTATTTTCTGAAACTCCAACTTCCTCCTCCTTTATCTTGCTGTCAAATGAAGAATAGGATTTATTGCTGAGCAACAGAAACGAAGGACAATAAAGAACCACCCTCTGACCAGCATCTAGCTGTTAAGAAGTAAAACAGTCTCCCTTAAGAGTTAAAGCAACTGTCTTAGACCCTGGCAAAAGTAGATAACATATATTTGATATTATTCCCCCAGTAATAAGTAAAGATGGAACTGATTTTAGCTAGAAACTGTGAGATATTCCAGACAATGCAGGCATAGGTTTCACAAAGTTTTTATGTTGAAAAAGCACCCTGACTTCAAGAAATGCAACCAGATAAAGTAACTTTGAAAGCTGCAAATTCACACTTCACATTTGAGTATTGTGAACTTGTTTGAAATGTGGTATGAAATCATACGAATGCTATGCTTACCTTTACCCTTTTTTACATGTATGTTTTATGAGCAGTATATGCATGGAAAAGCCAAAGAGGCTTTTAGGAAAGCTGGAACAAAGAAAATTGAGGACACTAACTTCTCACCCACTGCCTGATGCGGCAGCAAATTATGATTGTCTGCTTTCCACTATGAACGTATAATCCAAAATCTCATATTCATGTGATTTTTTTTTTTAATACTGGATTACACTGTGTACAACATACCAAGGATTTACAAGGGGGAGATATAAAACTCTGCATGAACTCAGATGGTCAAAAATATCTGAAGCACTGTTAAAGGCAGACAAAAACACATGGGTGACAATTCCAGGGCTGCGAAGCTGGGATATCCAATAATGTTTTCAAACCCGGGTAGACCTGACAAAATCCCAGTTGCTGTGTATCACGTCGCTGCTGAAAGAGACCACCAAGCATGAGGCAAGCTAATCCTCCATTTTGCTTGGTCTCCCACCTGAACCTAAATCCTCAATTTCCTCTTTGTTTGGGAATGTAAAAACAGGATAAAATGAAAATATAAGTAACACTGAAAGAAAATACAGCCCTTTCAAAATGGAAATAATATAGAAATAGCATGCTTCCAAAACTTAGAAGGACTTTCACGTCCCTTTACACCATATGATTTGCATCTCTCAGCGGAACATATTTGACATTGATACCCACTCATATTTCATTTCTGACATCAAGGAGCATTCAAATTTTAAAACAACATCCTTTGAAGGTTATAAATCCATAACAGCACCTCATACATGTATTTGCTATTTCAAGACAGAGTCAATATTCATAACGTTTATCTCTGCATTAGCTATTTTTATGGAGATTTCCACAATTATGCATGAACTTACTATTCATAGTGGCTATTCTTCCATTCCAGCAACACGTTTGCAGAAATTAAACTTCCTCTGACTCTAATGATGCATGGAATATTTGCTCCTTTTTATTGAGTCACTCAAGTGTGATGCTTCAGAACCGAGTAGTGGCGCTTTTCTGTTCCATGTAGTTTATTTCTGTTGCATAGTAGATGATAAATTTGGTCTTAAATATTATCTTTCTGTAAATTTGGCACTGTGCATGGCATCCCAAGGACCATCCCTCAGAAGTTAAGGAGAAAGAAACTTGTTTCTTACAGCAATTGTGCATGTCGTACCTGGGAACAGAATTTACAATCAAATCTGTGCATACCATTTTGTCACAGCTCTGAGCAGAGGTCAGCATTAGGTTGTACTACCCTAAAACCCTTGCAGAAAGGATTAACTCTCAGGAACACAGAGAATTATTAGGCTGGCAAAAGACCTCACACACAACTGCACAAACACCAGGGATAATCCATCTCTGTAGGCTCTCGCAGCGCTGAAACTCTGTGTCACCACTGACAGGGCAGCGCTACAACCAAGCTACGGGAAGTTTGGGAAAAGCTCCCTGTAGATTCAGAGGCATACAAGTAATGCCATGAGCACCGTCCTCTGAGTGCAGTAAGGCAGGAGGCTTAGCTGAAGCACAACAGGCAACTTCAGCTCAGAAAAGGGGAAACTGGAAAGACCGCAAGCAAAAGGAAATCGTGGCTGAAGTATTCTGTTAGCACAGCCAGGCCAGCTGTGAACAGTTTTCTCTACATGTGGATGATAAGAAGTTATAGAAATATAGGAAAATTAGGAAAAGAAAACATTCAAGTGTATTGAATGAAGTCATTAGAGGGAATATTTGTTCAAGTTCATTTGAAAGACATCAAATATTATTAGAATAGGTGTTTCCCTATAGTAACCATTTGAATTCTTGGCTTATTTACTGAACAGTGGAGCCTTTCGTTTAGCTTCAATGAAATGGTCTATGAATTGAAAATTAATTGAGTTACTTTAACAATATATTTTTAGAAAATATAATGTTTCTGCAAAATCCAAAGATCTTCTCATTGCTTATATTTTGGTAAAATGGTTATTTAAAATTTTGGCAAAATAATTTTGCTTCGAAGGGAAACTACTTTATAATAAAGATCTGAGAATATGTCTGTCAGACTTCCTTTGATGAGCCTATCTGTAAGAAAGGCAAGCTACAGGCACAAAAGTATCCATTTGCATTGCAAACCTCAGATCCAATATGCTCAGCGAGTGACAAAGTTGAGTCTATGTGCGGACAATTTATTTTTACTGAAAACACATTTTTTTATTTCATTTTGTATGGTGTTTTCTCCTTGATTTGAACTTTATTGCCAGTGTCCAAGCTTGAGGTGCATATTTCCTAATCAGGCAGTAGTTCCTCCTCCTGTGCAGCCTATATAATTTTTAAAATCCAGGCCAACATTTCAAATTGTGTTTAGGCTTCTGCTTACATTTGCCTGTTCTTTCAAAGCAATGGGAGTGCAAAATGTTTTGCAGGGCTTCTAGAAAACATGCTGTGTTTATTTCAGCATCTTAATTGCATGTTTGGGTACATTTTGTTTATTCACCTAAGAATGCCTCTGTTGGCTTGAAATCTTAATGTTGAAGTTAAAAGCCAAGGCCTCTCTGAATTCTGATTTGGCAGACTTAAAAAAAAAAAAAGCACTTTGCAAGACATCTTGGTATCATTCATACAAGTGTCATGAATATATCAGCAGAGAAATTACTTAATTACTTTCTCATCTTTAATCTCCATTTCTATATGCAGCTTGTGACAATCATTTGTTTTAAAAGGTGCAGGTATGAGCAGCCTTTACTTAACCTTGTTCTGCTTAGTAGATTGCAGCTCCTATCTGATATGCACTGCCCAAAATGGTCAAAAGTTTATGAACAAAGTAGTCATTACAACCCAAGAGGAAACATTTAACGAAAGCAACAAAACATTCTGTATGTCGTACTCTAGATGATTCAGTGCAGATTGTTAGATACTGAAACATCCAAACGCCATCCTTCTGGTGAAATAAGTGGAGTTACTCAAATGTTGCACCGATGTTATTAATATCACAGATATTTTACATTAATTACAACAGTGGAAGGTAAAAATGTGGGGAAGCAACCATAAGCTCAGTACTCCCAAGATGCACTCATGGAAATAAGGAGGCTTTGTGTAGTAACTAACAGCACAATTTACCCCGCATGCTGCTTAAAATAGCATCATGAAAGAAGGCTGCCACCTTCATTGTGGCCTTGGGTTTTCCAATTTGTTGTTCCTGTGTTTGTTTTACTTTTCATTCCAGGGGGGTAAAACGCATACTGCAGATCTTCTAATGTGCTGATCAAAAGCAGGCTTTCCCTTTAGCATGGCATCAATGCTCAGAGTTTCTTCCGTGTCCACTCACAGCGCGCGCTCAGTCTGCAGGTCCCAAAATGACTGCTGCTTTCTCTCCTAGGCTTCGACGGCTGCATTTCCTACATCAAGTATGGTGGGGAGAGCCTCCCCTTTTCTGGCAAGTACAGCCTCGCCACCCTCTCCAAAACAGACCCCTCGGTCAAGATTGGCTGCCGCGGCCCCAACGTCTGTGCCAGCAGTCCTTGCTGGGGCGAGCTGATGTGCATCAACCAGTGGTACGCCTACCAGTGCGTCCCGCCGGGCGCCTGTGCCTCCAGCCCCTGCCAGAACGGGGGCAGCTGCGAGCCCGGGCCGCACGCCGGCTTCACCTGCAGCTGCCCTGAGGCTTACGCGGGGCGGAGGTGCGAGACGGTGGTGGCATGCCTGGGGGTCTCCTGCGGCCCCGGCCACGTCTGCAGAGCGGGGCTCAGCGGCGGCCACGTGTGCCTGCCGTCCCCGCACCCCACCGAGCTTTCCCTGCCCCTCTGGGCCGTGCCAGCTATCGTGGGCAGCTGCGCGACGGTGCTGGCGCTGCTGGTCCTCAGCCTCATACTCTGCAACCAGTGCCGAGGGAAGAAGTCGAAGGCCCCAAAGGAGGAGAAGAAAACGAAGGAGAAGAAGAAAAAAGGGAGTGAGAATGTGGCATTTGATGACCCTGACAACATCCCACCCTACGGTGATGACATGACGGTCAGGAAGCAGCCTGAAGGGAACCCAAAACCCGATATCATCGAAAGAGAAAACCCCTATCTCATCTATGACGAGACCGACATCCCGCACGCCACAGAGACCATCCCCAGCGCCCCGCTGGCCTCCCCCGAGCCCGAGATCGAGCACTACGACATCGACAACGCCAGCAGCATCGCCCCCTCGGACGCCGACATCATCCAGCACTACAAGCAGTTTCGGAGCCACACGCCCAAGTTCTCCATCCAGAGGCACAGCCCGCTGGGCTTCGCCCGGCAGTCCCCCATGCCCCTGGGAGCCAGCAGCCTGACGTACCAGCCTTCCTACGGGCAGGGCTTGAGGACGACGTCTTTAAGCCACTCGGCCTGCCCTGCTCCCAACCCCCTGTCTCGGCACAGCCCCGCGCCCTTCTCCAAGTCGTCGACTTTCTACAGGCACAGCCCGGCCAGGGAGCTGCACCTCTCCATAAGGGAAGGGAGCCCGCTGGAGATGCACAACGACGTCTGCCAGCCCGGCATTTTCAACTATGCCACTCGGCTGGGGAGGAGAAGTAAGAGTCCACAGACCATGGCGAGCCACGGCTCCAGACCGGGCAGCCGCCTGAAGCAGCCCATCGGGCAGATCCCTCTGGAGACTTCTCCTCCAGTGGGGCTGTCTATCGAAGAGGTGGAGAGACTGAACACCCCTCGCCCCAGAAACCCCAGCATCTGCAGCGCCGACCACGGCCGGTCCTCTTCAGAGGAGGACTGCAGAAGGCCCCTGTCCCGGACGAGGAACCCAGCCGATGGCATTCCCGCACCTGAGTCCTCCTCCGACAGCGACTCCCATGAGTCCTTCACGTGCTCGGAGATGGAGTACGACAGGGATAAGCCCATAGCGTACACCTCCAGGATGCCCAAGTTGTCCCAGGTCAACGAGTCCGACGCAGATGACGAGGACAACTACGGTGCAAGGCTGAAGCCCCGGCGGTACCCCGGCCGCCGAGGGGAGGGGGGTCCCGTGGGGGCACAGGCGGCCGGCGCAGGGGAGAGCTCTCTGCCTGTGAAGCTGGGGCAGCAAGCGGGAAGCTTCAACTGGGACAACCTCTTGAACTGGGGCCCAGGCTTTGGGCATTATGTAGATGTTTTCAAGGATTTGGCATCACTTCCTGAAAAAACAGCAGCAGCAGCAGCAGCAGCAGCAGCAGCGAGTGAAGACAGCAAAGGTGGTACAACGAAGCCTGTTTCCAAGGAGGGGGAAGCAGAACAGTACGTATAGGCTTTATCTCCTGGTATTGCCACAGTGCAAGGCCATGGAACGAACGGACCACTGTATGGCTGTAGAAAAGGAAAGGTCAGCATTCGCACCCCAGGCCAGTTTGGTTGGAGGAGACTTTAAAAATAATAACCATTATGCTGCTGAAAGAGACTTAAAACATTTTTAATTTAATTACGCTTGGATGAATTTATTTCTCCTGCATGCATTGTATTTGGAAACAATATATTTGGCATGCAGCTTTTGAGAAGGGTTTCCTATTTACCATTGTTTGGTTTGTGATTCTTAAATTAATAATGCTTTGTTCTGAAAATGAACTAATTTTTTTTTTAATTGTGAAGGATGTGCATATTGTCTCCAGCTACTAACGTGTTTTACGATGCAAAAGTATTGAGGATTTAATTTTCCTTAAGAAGTGTGTGGAAGAAGGATGATGAATGAAGGAATTACAGTAGTAGGGTGTCTCAGAAAACGTAGTTACCATATCCTGCAGTTGCTCACATGTAAAGATTATGGAAGAAATCAGCTTGAGTAATTGCTGGCAACAGTGCTGTAAGTCTTATTCCATACAAGAGGTGCTAGAAGCAGCTCAAGCTGGTCAGCACTTTAGGAGATATTTTTGTTTTCAGCTTGTTAATTTGTTTATTTGGGGGCTTTTCTGTCTTCTTTTGGGGATTTTTTTTTTTTCAATTGACAAAGTCGTGTGAGAGCTTCTGAATCTCTGTAAAATATTTGGGGATGCTCAACCCTGGTCTCTGCCTGCCCCCCTCAGTGCTTCCAGTGGGAGGGGAGTGCTTGGCATTTGTCAGCACAGCACAGCCAGGTTGCCTGGCTCGCAGCATCATGATCAAGGGGAACAAGGAAAAAAAACTCCATTTCCACATCTCTTGGCCTCTCATCATGGCTATGCAGCTGCTGCAGCCGATGTTTCTCACCAGATTTCATTTTCCCATCTGTACTATGGAAAGGTAGTAGTAACACTTACCTACCTCACAGGGGTGTTGTGAGGACTAATTAGTTAACTCATCTGAAGTGCTTAAACATTATGAAGCACTATAATAAGTATTATCGTAATTATTATTAAAGCACTGCCTAGCCTTTGTGACCTTGGAGTGGCATTTTCTGCATTATATGACTTTCTATGATGAAAACTTTGAAGAATTATTTATTGTATAGAAAATTACTGCACTCTAGCATTTTGGAGCGGATATGAGGGAAAACTACTTGTAGACTCATTAATGTAGCTTACTGTTTGTCCCAAATTCCCTAAAGTTTTAGATTAAGTAGAACTTCACAAAGTCCTTACGTCTTCATGCAGATCTGATGAACCTATCGTACCGTGTAAAAACTTCCAAAAAAATTTTTTTTTACCTAAGCTGTGTTTTTTATATCAATATTTTCCTATGCTGAATAGTTTTCTTACTTTCAGGGAAGGTAAGAAAAATACCTTTTTTACATTTGTTACTTATGTAACATCCATATTTTTCACATTTTGATAAAATTGTAACATACTGTATGCTTTCTACTTGTAAATGCCAATAATAGAATTAAAATATTTATTTAAAATCTTTAGTGTGCGTTATTGGAAACTTTTCGTCTCTCTATTTCTCACTCCTTGATCTTTACTTTTATTAACTTTTTTTCAGAAACCGGACTCTAAGGAGCAAGTTGGTAGTGTAAAATACATGTTCAGAGTTCAGTTACAGGGAAGGCAGCACAAGTATCACTGTGGAAATTAAATTAATCTCTCTGCAGAGGGGCAGCACAAGCCTAGCACACTTCTTGAGGTACTGCTGAGTCTCATAGTCTTGTTCCTTACAAGGGGACAAATGTTACCAAGGGTGAGAGAAGCATTTGGCATATCCATCTTTTACGTCATGAGTGACCTTGATTTGTTCAAAAAAGTAGCAGGTTTCACCTTTCTGAGGGTGATGGAGAGTAGGTATTATTGCAGCATTGTGACATTGCTGGACCTGAGATAACATCAAAAAGTACCAAGTTTGCTTTCAGATTTCTAATAACATAACAAAACTGTCCATAGAGGATTATTAATAGGAACCAGTTTTACGTTTGTTAACCAAGACTTCCATCTCTGTTCAAATCTGAATCTTTCCAGTGCGTAGATAGTTAGGAGTGTGAGAACAAGACTTCTCTGTAATAAAGCTGCAGTTGAACAATAAATAACTCCATTCTTGTATATTTGTAAAAAAGTAAATCAAACTTAGACAACTCGTTGGAGAATGCAAACAGTGAGAAAGTTAAGACTACAAGCAAGAGGTGAGTTCTGAGGTTACAATTTTTGTTGACAGTATTTTATTAAAAGAACTTAGAAGAGGAATAACAAATTTTCTTATCTGTTACTTGTTTGTTTTAGAGTTCTTTGGTCAGCTTGTCTCAGAACCAGCAAAGAGGAATTGACATTCTCCTTAGGTAAAAATGCTGTCAATTTCATCTTGCCCTACAATAGTGAAAAAATAATGGGGCAAAGTAGTACACATTCGTATATAAGTAGTTTCTTCTGAAATAACAAGAGATCCACAAATGATTTCTGAGTTAGAGAAGCTGCTGTAATTAAACATCTGTTAAAAAGCTGTATGTTTACTTTGAATATTATCCTTTAATACAATCTATACCACATCCAAGCAGTGGCTTTAATAACACATGAAAACTATAACAAATGAAATCTTTTGAATATAACACCAAACATATTGAGAGCTGCATTACGCCACTTAAACATTCTGAGATTATCAAAAAATTTTGTTAAAGGAAAATAATATGCAATGTGGCCTAACACAAAATTTGTCATACCTTTAATACAGTTTGCAGCTTGACTTGTAGTACATTCTAAATGTTGACACTTTCTATGACGGAGAAAATTATCTATTTTGCTGATTTCCTTGTTTCCCTGTTTCTGAAAAGCATAGAGATGTTTTTGATACTTAAACATATCTATTTCTGTCTTGATTCCTTCATTAAGAGAATCAGAAAAGGGCTCCAAGTGAATCGTGAAACAATCATTCAAAACTATTCACGTCGTGAGGAGCAAGCTGCATAATTCCCCTGCTTCATCATCTGAACTGCGTGGTCCGCTTTCAAAATCTGGGAAGTTATAAATCACATATCAGAAAAGGAAAACAGTCTGCACTGCTCACTTCAGTGCCCAGGAACCTTCCAATATATCTTATGTCAGCAATATGACTTTAATTGACTAGCCTCTCCGAAGTGAAACAGATTTGCACTGTGATTAAAGTTGTACTATTGTTTGACTGTTTACGGGACATGGTTGCTGGTTTCTGCCATCAGCTTCATAGAACAAGACCTATTAATGGATGTTGTACATACATTACTCCAGGTATAACATCTCCACATTTGCAAGATTGAAAAACAGGTATTAAAGTACACTTTAAAGATTGTATTTTGTATCTAAGATGCTGAAGTAATTTAAAAATAATAATAATAAAAAAGTAAGATTTTACAGTAAGTACTGAAATATTTTTTGGGTAGTTGAAAAATAGAATGGCTACACTGTAAAATTAGTGTGTAATGCAACTCTTACAGGTAAGGAAAATTAATCCTTATATATCCCTATTTCTTATTGTTAATCACTCTTCTAGTGACTAAGTTAAATGTCAAGGAGATTGTGCCTGTACTCTCTTCAGCCCTGTGTCTTTTTGAACAAAGTCCTTCCCATGTCTCCCCATAAAGCTCTGAGCCTGTGTTCAGTGTGGAGCACCCCATGCAGCCTGCCTTTTGGGAAGCCAGGGCAGGACAGGGCACCCCTGTTGCACAGGACTGTGAGCCTCCCAGGCATGGGGGACCAGGACTGGTTGCCATCACTACTCCACATGAACTAACATGGGCTCAGACATGGAGATTTGCTCCATTTTCTGCCTACATCCTCAGGGAGGAGTAGGATTAATATGTCTCTATTCCCACTGCTCTTTTCCTTGCCACTAGTAGCTTGCAAAGACACACTCTGGTTTCTTTCCTGTGGGATGAGAGCGGAAGCTGTGCCACTGTCCAGCTTCTTCGAATTCTAGAGGGCTAGAGTTAATCTGTCAATGTCATCTCAGATGGGGATGTTTTCTCATAATGACTGACCAGATAAAGATAGACAGGAGTATGTCAGATTTACTCAGCATTCTCTTAGCTATACACTAAGAAAATGAAAGCAGCAGTCTTGAAATACTGTAATTTCTGGTGGGGTCCTAAATTATTAAAAGATGTGAAATCTAGACTTGTCTGATTGAAACCTTCAAATATTTTCCATTGGTTATATAACTTGAAAAATACAAAAATAGGTACAAACTGTTAACAAGTAACATAAAGTCCCACATCCTTCTAGTGAAAACATCCCATGTCAACAAGTTGACTATGAGTTGAGTATGACTGCAGACTGCAGCCAACAAATCAAAAAGTATTGGTTAGCAGTGTGAAATCCAGCTAGGGATGCATTATTCCAGCCTGGAAATTAGAAGGCTTGCGATGTGGAGGGGTGGAAGATCTCATAGGTGCCTTCAACAAAGGAAGATGGAGTCAGACATTTCTCAGAAGTGTACAGCAAAAGGACTAGAGCCACAAGTGGCAGAAAGGTAAATTCCTGTTGGATATAATGAAAACTATTCTGGCAATGGGAATGGTTGGATGCTGCAGGAGTTTGCCCAGTGGTGTTGTGGCATCCCTGTCCCTGGAAATACTCAAAACTTGCCTGGACAACATGCCAGTGAACCTCATCCAACTTCAAAGCTGGCTTTGCTTTGGACCACATGACCTCTAGATGTCTCTTCCAACCTAAGCCATCCTGTGATTCCAGGTAAGTCCAGCACCCTCCAGTTCCCTATCTGATTGTTATAGAAAGAAACAGGAGAGACATGCTGTCCCAGGGCACCAGTCCTTCTTTAGCACTGAAACATTTGAAGATCTGTCCATCAGAGGCACAAGTGGGGAGTACAGAGAGCACCTTGAGATGATACCAGCTCTGATGCTCTTCCCCAGACTTTGAGAACAGGATTGGCTTCACTGTCCCAAATCCGTGTTCCTCTTCTGCATTGGGAAAGTAGCAGGCAGATGGCCTTGGATTCTTGTTTTTACATCTGTTACAAAACCTACAACAATTAGCCAGTTTGATTACTGGCTGTTTTAAATTAGTCTAGCTTCACTACAGTGATTTACTGTATTTCATATATTTCTTCTGTAACATTGATCATATTTATTTTTTGCCAGCCAGCTCCTACAAGTGATAATCTGAAGTGCCCCTGAGATGACAGGATGTATTGTGTGCTTTTGCTGTACGTACTGATGATCTCCTGTGCCACTTTGAGAGTAATGTCTTTTGTGTTGTGTTATAGGTTATATTTCTTAAGCATAAAATTCAAATTATAATATTAGCCTTCAGTGTATTTGAAAATGTTGCAATGTAAAAGGCACTTTAATTGAGATCCAGAAGAGGCTCCTAATTAATATTTTCTGTTGAAATTTGGAAGGGAGAATGAGGAGAAAAAGAGGAATCAGAAAAATAATGTTGCCATTTTTTGAGTAGAACTGAGGGAAGAAGTAAACAGCTTGGTCTCTGTCTGCTTTCTCCTGTGAGTGTTCACCCTTTTATCTGTTTCTTTTTGCATGTCCATCTATGCATTCATTCAACAATCTTTCCTGTTCTTTGAAGTCAGTCCATTGTTCATCCCAGTGTCTTCACTTTGGTTTCCTATAAATGGCACTTAAAGAGGATGACTGACAGCATGTGTTCAGGTTGTCGGTGATCATCGCAGCCTTCTTTCAAATAATTGGATATTTGCAGTCAATTTGCCTTTCCCGTAATTTGTATGAACCTCACCTTTCGTTACGTCAAGCTTTACACAGTCCTTTCCCAGCAAACCAATCTAGCTGGATTCTTAGTCATTTTTCAGTCTTCTCTTTTTCCAAGTGATTTCCAGGTTTCAGCATCCTGCTGTATGGGGACAGTCAGCAGTGGATAGAGTGTTTCTAAGTTGGATTTTGTGTTATAATGTACCTTTATCTCTGTAAGAGGCCTTCACAAAGTAAAATCGCTACAGAATCACTCTCCAGTTTTATGGCCACAAGCATTCCACCTAGGAGCTTGTACAAAAAATAAATAAATAATAGCATGGTAATAGTAATAGGTGAGTGTCTCAACAACTTCTAAACATAGGGGGAAGAATCTACAAAAGCAATGCCTCTAGGTTTGGCAACCTGCTAAAACAAAACCACAGGGCATTTCAGTTAATTGCATTCTCTACTGGGGAGAAAATACTGGCAAGCATGTCTACCACTAACGATGAAAATTGCTTGATGTTTAATCAGGTAATGGTGAAACACCTTCAGCAGAGACAGCGTAGAGCCAACCTGTGCGAGGTGTCTGTCAGACCTGGCCGCCTTGCAGGCCTCACTTGAGATCTGCTTCTGAGACCACTGAAGCCCAGAGGCTCTTACAAGCACGCCTCATGTTTTTCAAAAGCCTTAGCTCAGGGGAAGATCACGAGTAAAGCTCTCTTGTGCCTCAGACTCATGTGAAAGGCTGGTCCCCAGGGGTGACTGTGAAGTGATTCCACATGAATGACTGAATTCTGTTCTAATTTGCCATTTATTGGTGGGGAAGAAAAAGGCTGTCAATCTGTTGTTCCAAGGAAGCGTTAAGTTTAGTGGAACTCAATTTTCAGAAGTTTCCACCAACTTGGCTCAAGCTCCTCAAGCCTTTTTTCAGCTTAGCACTAATGAAGTGCCATTTATGACAATACCTTGTAGAGTGCCTTATGCAAGTCAGAGTGGCATGCTCTACCCGTTCTTTGTGGTTGTTATGGATCACACTGTGGCTGCTTGCAGCTCTACATCACTCCGATCTTACACAATGTTCCGGCTTCTCTGCATTCCACACAGGGCAAAACAAGGATCTAGAAGGATGCTGTTTTTCTCTCTCTTGCTTAAAATTGGAAAGTAGAAATGGGTCTTCCTTACCACCAGTAAACAAGAATGCTAATGGCAATGCATTTAACTGCAGTTTAAATCTTAGAAGGAGCATTTTTAGGGAGTCATCAAAAAGTGTCAGCTAGTAGAAAATCAAGATAAAAGCCCCACATCCCAAAATCTGTTCCAGAGTCAGGACAAATCAACAGCATAACAATTAAAAGCTGAAATCAGTACAGTCTTTCTAGACTACTGCCTGGGCCCCAAGGATGGCATGCGATATTGCAGATAATGCACACTTTGTGTCAACTGCTGTGTTAAAATTGTCGAGAGGAGAAAGGGAGATAGCTCAGGGCTGAATAGCAGCAGTAGTCACTGGAGATCAGAAACTTCCGTGTGAAAAGGTGTGTGAGATCAAAAAGCCAGAGGTGAAAGAGATCCAGGGTGCAGCAGTAGAGCTGCTGAGAGAAGGCCATAATGGAATGAAATTTCTGTTTATTCTCCCAAAACCCTCCACCCTCACTGAACACACTCATTTCCACAGTCAACATCCACAAGGCAACAGTTCAGGTGTGTGTAGTCAGCAACTGCTGCGTAGCCTGAAAAAATGTCAGCTGAAATTTTCTCTGCAAAGAAGGACGTTTCTACTCACACATACATAAGCTTGTGCGTACACATAGCAACATATGTACACATTCCTGAACATGCTTTCCATATGGTAATTAATACCTTGCAAATTCCCTGGCAAGACTCCATGATTGGAAAATGGATTAACAACCTCTCTCCATCCCTTAGTAACAAGAAAAAAAAAAAAAAAAACACCCACAAGCCACTGTTCATTATAATTCTATGTATTCTCTTAAAATACTGGGACTTTTTGTGTAGCACATCAGGAAAGGAGCAGGGAAAATAAACAGGTCCCTGTCTTCACATTTGTTGGTTTTATTTCCCCTGAGTCTTTTAAAAGCCAGAGCCTGATTTAGCAATTAGTGTTTGTATTTGCACATCTTGTGCAATTAGCTAAAACAGCAAATTAGGGAATAAACGTTAATGTAAAAACCAAACATTAATATAAAAGAAAGCATACCAGATGAAAAAGGGACATTTTTAATTCTTTGAAAAAGTGTACTTTGGTGTTAATAACCAAGAATAATTCGAAATATATGTTATAATTTGCTTTAAAATACAACTCTCTCTTAATAATGCAAGTCTTTATTAAAACACTTTGTTAAACATTGGCAAAGATATTACATGACAGCTCTGTTTTGTAAGAATTTCTTCTAGTTTGTAGAAAAGAGAGAATTGGAGTGGTTTATCTCTCTTAAAACAACTGCTCTAGAGTGTACAAAAAAAAAAAGAACAATTTTTTACACAGAATATTCAATCAGCTGATAGAGTTCATTGCATTCATCAAACCAGGCGCTAGATTTTGTAGAGCCACATAACATTAGGTGCCAGAGAATACCATTTTTTTAATTATGCTGAAATAAGGTTGATGACATCCCCCCACTGTGTAGAGGGGGGATTACAACTGGCAAGGCATGTTTTCAGAAGGAAAGGTACTACACCATAGTGCCAGAGTCAGGATACTGGTTTTTGAAAAAGAATGGTGAGCTCTGATACAGAAATATATCTTCAGCATCAGAGCACTCAGACCAGGCTGCTGTCCCAAATGTAGCCGCTTGTTGCGGTATTGCCATGACAGCATTCATAACTGCCTGTGAATATATATTTTCTGCCTCATATTTATTTGCGATTTATAACTACATATTTATTTACAAAGGAGAAAATATTTTTTGCAGTGGGACATTGGTTGGCATTTCAGTCTGCAGCCATTATTGTTACCAACAAAAAGGACAGGTAAAGCTTCTTATCTTCTCGGCGTTCCTTTCACCCAACCCCTCATCCATGTTCTTCTTCAAGAGCTTTTTGGCTGAATAGTTGAGCAAACAATACTTTGAGATGGAAGGGAAGATGCACCTTTGTTTGAGGTTTAATCAAAGCTGAAAGCACTTAAAGGTAACAGCATGGAAGATTGCAACCCTTAAAAAGCCAACAATTAATCCTATGAGAGTACCCAGTCTACAGGAGCTCCCAATATTTGAGCAATTGTTTTGTGAAACTGCATAAAACTCTGGCTTCCCAGGAATACCACCGGAAAACCAAATAAACAGATTATTGTATCCATAGCAAATGCACTTTTATTAAAATTACTCACAGAATCTACAGTGGTTATCTTAATGACCATGCACTGGGTGCACTAACACTGCCACACGACCACTTGAAGCACCACAGGTAGAAAACACCTCCTGATAGAGCAAATAGGTCCCAGAGGATGACAATTACTCCCTGCTTCTCCTGAAGGAACATTCCTGGTAAGTGCCAGTGATGCTTGAAACTTGTCCTCTCAATTTCATCAAGAAATGTTTTTTCAGCTAGGGCAAATCATGTGCTATTGCTGGTGTTTGGGGCTTTTCTAATCCTGTTACATTCATGATTTTGATCCTTTCTTTTTTTTTTTTTTTTTTTTTCCCAAAGTAGTTTGCAGCTTGAGTCATGTGAAAGAGGTGAGAAATATTCTCATTATTTCAAAGTAACTGATTTTTTTGATTGAAATTTCTAATTGCAGTAAAAAATAGCTTGTTATGAGGGAGATTGTGGATTACCTTAAATAATACGCACTTCAACTTCTTTTCCTAGTGTTAGCAGAGATTTTGTTGTTATTTACTTATTTTTCTTGGAACCCACTTGGTTTTCTCAATATTATTTTTGCTCACATGTTCTTAGCATTAAAACCTGTGGCAGTTTTTTTATTAAGCTAGTTCTGTGGACAGCAATGCAAGTGAAACCTTTCAATACTGCTCAGCAGATTGCGGTGAAGGGGGCCCTTCTTTTGGTTGATTTGAGCATGCTTACTGAATAATTGTATCTGACAAGTTTCTGAAGCTTTGTCAAAGTTTTCTTTACCTTCTGATTTGGGTTGCTTCTGTTTCAATTTTAAGATGTCCCTGGATGTTTGTCATGGGAAATGAACTTGGCTGTTCATTTTGTTTCAAGTGACATTCAATACTCTGAAAAAAGAAGTGGAGTATGACAAGTTTGTAATTTTGTCAATTTTTCTTTTTCCATCCATGAAATGGCTAGACATGTACATATCTAACTGTTCTGCTGGTGCAGTACACTATGTCCTAGATTTTTAATAGGATTTGTCTGCAGCTAGTTTAGGAGTCTAGGCTTGGGGTTTTTTTTATGCTTATAAATGAACTTTACGACTTCTGTAGAGCACTAAGAGTACTTAACTTGGCAAATGTCAGTGACAAGAGAAGAGCTGTTGTATATGTAGCAGCTAAGAGAACATCTTCAACACTGCCTTATCAGCATTTCTCTGCCCTCTGTCAGTAGACACTGTCACTTTGTGAAAAACAAGGCTGCAGAGTCTATAATGTCAGAAAAACAAAGGTAATAAGGAAAACTGTAGAGTTCCTGCACAACATGTAACAGGTTAATAAGAGCCCTTAATAAGTGTTTCTAATGAGACCAAATAGTACAGGCTCCTGGGTGTATCTGCCTCCTTCTGTGCTCTGCTTTGAAGGCTCAATGAAATGGGCAACTCTCCACTGGAAGCGCGGGCACCCTGCTGAGGTGTAGCAGCTGAGGGGCTGACTGCTGGTGGGTAGTTAAGAAGAACAGCACAGCGCCTACACACCCACAAGCATATTTCTGTCCCCCTCAGTGACACATGTGCAGAATTCTGCCAAACTGGATACTCCTCCTACAGGTATACACAGGCTGTCTTCCTACCGGTGCAATGAGATACCAGCTGCACGAAATATTGACTCAACTGTGTAAGGTTCCCTAATTAGCAAACATGATGGTGCAGTTCAGACACACCAGGTGTTTCTCCACTAATTAACTAGTGCCTTATCCATGTGCAACCGTCCACCATTGGACACAGCTATTGGGCAGAGCGGTGGTGTGCCAGCTGCTGCCCATGCGCTTACAGATATGGACAGCACGCGCGGTCTCAGTGGCTACAGGCTACCACATTTCAGAATTAACACAGCATGGGTTCAGTTGTACTTCTAAAGCAGTGAGTCAGAAAAGATGCAATGTGGCAACAGGTGAGCTCACAAGCAAGCAGAGAAGCAGCATGTCAGGGGAAATCTGTGCCTTTCGAACCCACATGCTGACACACGTGGTAATTGCTGGGTTGGACAAGACGCTCCAGCCCCTTAAAAAGGCAGCTGACTTGGCAAAGGCACAGCACCCACATCTGCAAAGGCTCCTTTACCTTTTTCCCCTGCTGCCAGATGTTTAGTGTGTTAACTGCGCTCTCTGTTGCTATAAAGGTGTAGCGGAGCTTGCATAGCAGCTTTTTCAAAACAGAACTCACCAAAACACACCGAACACCATATTTCTGCAAACCTGGGTTTTGTGCAACATTGGTCTGCTCAAGTGCTTACGCTACTTTGTTTTAAAAGTTGATGCTAATGCTTGAACTGATTTATATCCACTACATTTCTGGTCTCGGTCTCAGTGAGAAGATGGCAATTAGCAGGTATTCCTGACAAGGCAGGCCTAGAGATTTCCGAGGTTACAAATGAAACTGGATTCCCAAGTTGCACACATGAGTAGTCCACAAATGCTATCATTTTTCACTGAGTGGCAAGGGGGTTATACAGGTGAAGGACTTACTTTGAGTCTACATTACATGTATGCTATGCTACATGTGTGTTGACTGCCATGGCATGACAGTAACCCTAAGCCTCAGCTCTGGGTCTGATGTCCAGTGCGCGATGTTTGCTGTCTGCTAATGCTTCCATTGCTTCACAACATCCTCTGCAGTGGCTCCTTCCTTGCATAAGTATAAGGACGAGATTAATCCTCCCCACCCCCTTGCTCTGTATTATATACACCTACAGCTGCAGGACATCTGCTGAGACAGAAGATTCTACATAAATAAGACGTTAAAGTAAAAAATGTTATTTACATTACCTAAAATGAGAGCTGTTAGGGAAATGTCTAAGGGGCTGTGTATCTTCCCTGTGACGGCTGGATGGAGGTTCCTAAACAAAAAGCAGCAGGCAACCTAGTATTTTCAAGGGGTCCTTTACATTTTTTGTAAACTCTAAAAGTTCTGTGGAAAGAAAATCTTTTCAGGTCCGTTTCCACAGTCCTTTTTGGTCTCAATTGCCCTATTGTACTTTCCTTGCTTCTTGTGCTGGTGGGATCCTTCCCCTGCTTGCTAAGGCTTAAAAAAATTATTGGAAGGTCACACATATCTTCCAGATGACCTCACATATCAGACCAAACACACATGGAAGAGAGAAATCCTTGTCCATCTTGGAAAGGCACTAGGGCTCAGCTTCCAGCCTGAGCATCTTATTTTACTTGTATTTCTTCTAGACCCAATCTGACGTGGCCGTATGCAGTCGCTGCACTGATATGGATTTTGTTTAGTCCTTTTGCTTGACCCCAGGTAGAGTTTTGTTGTGATCATTCTGTACACCCAAGGACTTGGGCCATGCAACCGAATGGGCAAAAACTGGAACACAGGAGGTTCCCTCTGAACATCAGGAGGCACTTCTGTACTGTGTGGGTGAGAGAGCACTGGCACAGGTTGCCCAGAGAGGTTGTGGAGTCTCCAGCCTTGGAGATCTTCAAAAGCCACCTGGAAATGCTGTTGGGCAACCTGTTTTAGGTGGCCCTGCTCGAGCAGGGGTGTTGGACCAGATGACCACCAGAGGCCCCTTCCAACCTCAAGCAACCCCATTTTCAGAAGATACAGATGACATGAACAATCATCACAATGTTATGCAGACCTCATGGCCAGCCAAAGGACCTCAACCAATTTCCTGGCTATGAGATCACTAAAAGCAACAACTTCTGAACATTCACAGCCAGCACTGAGTGGCAAGGGCGTGAAAGAGTGAGCAGCTCTGTGCTGCCACAGCGGCAGCTTCAGCAAAAACGCTGTGCCACCGTCTTCTCTGTGCTGCAGAAAAACACATTGAAGTGACCTAAATATTCAGGGTCCCTTTTTCTCAATCATAATGATCTCACATCTAGACACAGGTAACATGCAAGGTACGGCCTATTGATAATAATCATTTTCCTTAGAGAGAAAGCAGTCGCCACGTTTACCAGACGTTAGCACAGATATGACAAAGGCAGCCAGCGGGGGAAAGCATGCAGCGTCAGCAGTGTAACATGAACAAATCAAACCCTCAAATCATTTGTGGTTGGATGTTTGTTCCATGACTCTTTTGTCATCCAACTGCCCTTCTCTTCATCATGTTTTGTTTCTTTTTTTTTTTTTTTTTTTTTTCCCTGCTAAACTACTTTGACACATTTTCCACTCTATATATCACAGGAGATTGCTGCCCTGGGAGTTGTGGTAGGGTGATGTGTTCTTTCCTCTTTCTCCCCGATTTCTGATATTTGTAGCAACCCAGAGTGCTCTTGGGGATCAGCGATCACCTCCCTTCTCCCTGACATCCTGTCTGCTGGGGATGTAAACTAGCCCTCCATACCTACTTGCTCCCCAGAGAATTAAGGCAAAATAAGAAGAAAAGCACATGAAAAGCTGGGAAGTCTCCTCCTGGTGGGGTAAGATGCAAGGGTCTGGTGAGATCGTGCTATGTTTCGAGAGGGTGTTTTCTTGCTCGTACAAAGTCTGATAATTTCTGAAGTATGTCAATCCCAAACATTTAGATCTTTAAACTTCCATGAGGTATTCAAGGTGTTTCAGGTTTTTCTTGACAGAGTCCAGACATCAGTTGTCTAGAGCTTCTGCGACGCTTTTGAGCCAGCTTGGCGAAGAGAGGCAGGCTTTGCCTGCCTGAGAGCCACAGCACACCAGGGACTTTGCTGCTGGATGTAACTCTGGTGACCAGAGCAGAGCAAGACGAGAAACAGAGGAGAGGCGAGGCTTCTGCAAGGTAAGGCAGACAAACTACCTGCCTCAGATGGTGATGGAGATGTACACACACGCACACATACACGGCCCCCACAGGGATCAAGGTCAGTACAAGGTACCAACACGACATTCCCGCTCTGAATGTTTCCTGCTGCTCCTTTCGTGCTCAGGCCAAGCTCCTGCCTTGGCAGTGGGCATTACTTTTACAGGCTTATTCAGTCAGTAAGGAGTGAGCCTTCCACGTAAATGGCAGAAAGCTTTGGAGCTCTAAAAGCAGTTTCTCTCTGGCTTTGGATCTGATAGACGACCTATACTTTGGACAGGTTTTCCCTTAGAATTCTATTAAACAGCTAATGAATTTCTCGGCCGTGTTTTAGGGTCATTAAGTATTTTAGTATTTGTTATGTACTTACTGTGTACAGCTATGAGACATCAGCTATCAGGAAATATAAGGAGATGGTATTAAACTGTGTAGCTGTGGAAGGACCTCCAGCAGCAAGCCTCTTCTGCTAGTAACGAGAGACAGCAAACAAGCTGTTTGTCTTCAGATGCTTTAAGGAAAGTGTGTTTGTGATATTCGCTGATCCTCGTTTTAATGTTGCCAACAGGTCTGTGCTGAAAGACACACCAGTTTTTGCAAATGTCTCTTTTGGACTCTCAGTCTTGCAAAACTGACTGATGCATTTCTTTGTGTACTGGTTTCATTTGGTGCTATTTCTCTGAAAGCTGTTATAAAAAGAGCTCTGACAAATACTGCACTCCAGGTCTATGCGTATAAGAAAGTATCCATGTGCAAAATGTACATAGGAACACTTTTATTTTTTTAAAAAATAAAAAATAAAAAAAATCAAGTGACATTGATTTTTACCTTAATTAAATTCTGATTATTCCACAAACCAGTCTGTTCCGTCTGAACTGTACTAAGGTCTGAGGGCTGAGCAGTGCCAGGGTCTGGGCAGCATGCGTGCAGCTCTTTTCAGTGTGGTGCAGCTCTAACCCACATTGCACACCAGGGCTCCTGGGCATAGAAATCAGAGGTGAGTGCACAGGATATTGTTTCATACCCACATTTAGGAGCTGAGAGGTACTCTTGAGGATAAGCATGTCCACAAAGATTCATAGGCTGAAATGGAAACACAGTAGAAATTATACCGGGTTTAGTGGTAGAATGCAGCTTAAAGCATCGAAACTTTTTCCTTTTTTCAAGTCATGCACAAAAATGCTGCAGTAGCCTTCACGAATATATCCAGTGAGTTAGATTTTTCCCTGGGCCAGTGGGATTTGGGGTCAAGCATCAAGAACAAAGAGAGAAATTCATATAGGCTATGTTTTACACCCGAATGCTCTGGTCACCCACTAACCAAAAATGCTGAAATAGCTAAGTAAATGAATTCGTCTGATGCAGAACCGCATAAAAGGCTGTCTTAAGGAGCTCATCACTGCAGTCTTGCCACTCTCTGTTTTTTCCCCTTAGGACACCAGCTGTGGTTTATCCTCTCCTCTCCTCCTTTCCCCACTTAAAAAGTGGTACATTCTCGCTGAAATCTCCATTCCCAGAGCAAAGGGAATCGTTAGTTACCGACTCTTAAAAATGACCAGATCTTCCTCATGTGGTAATACATCAGGAGGATGTACCACTCTTTTCCAGAGCAAATCTGTCCTAAAAGAACAGAGGCTATAGTGGTCCTACAGTGACATTCTTCTGGTTTCTCCTCAAGCACAGGATTATTCTCCAAATTCTGTGCTCCAAATTCCAGATATAGGCAGTGATACGTGGGCAGCATTTAGGCCTATTTCCTAGCTCCACAGTCTACAAAGAACAGAAGTAATTGATCTACAGTTTTTTGTTCAGTCTTTCCTGGCTTTGGATGACTTTTTTCCACTTGTTCATACTGCGTTTCTTTTAGTGGTTTATGTGATCTGTATATGGCTGATCAATTATAGCTAGAAGCTGTAAATCTGTGGGAAAAACCTCCAGAGAAAATGCAGCACTTAGTACAGTGCTGATAGAGGCACACCCAAACAGAGTTTTAACCCTCTCTCCTCCACAGAAAATCCCCAAGGTGCTCAGCATTATTTGACTAGAGAAAAAGTTGTGTTGTGACGAGACCATCTTTGTGACTCTTCCCCGCTCCTCCCATTGCTAATTAAAGGCAGATTTATTTGGCTTCATTGATGCTGAGAGGGGTTAGAGCTGCACAGAGGTATGTGAATTTTGAGAGGGCGTGGTGATTTCTGAAGGACTGGTACCACAAACATTAACTTTGCCACTTGTGTCAAGGCACCTAAGGCTTAGGGAAGAACTCTCTGATGTGCTCTGGGAATAATGCTGGTCATAATAAGAGCTATTCAGCGACTCATGCTGCTGAGTACAATGGCTTCGCTGGTGTCCAGGTTCAATGCTATAAATCACAAAGTGTAGTGATTGTATTGTCTGCTTTTTGAGATTTTTAGCTGGGAGAGCTGTTATATTCAGCTAATGAAACCTACCCCTGGTGTGGAGGGGTAGTTCTTTAGACAGCGGATAGAGAGGTACCATCAAAAAAAGCAGCTGCTCAGGTTTGAATGCGCTTCTCGATGTCATTCTCAGGTTTACACACATGGTATCTCAGAGTTCCTGACTACAAGAGGTAGTGATGGGTATCTTTCAAGCTGTCAGAGCAGCCCCACTTTATAGCCTTGTGCTCTGCCCTCATGGCCCCTAAATAACATTACATAAAGCAGGGCCATTCTGTGTCCTACAAGTCATATAGCTCCTTGAATAAACTTCTTCTACAAAAAGAAAAAGGTAAGCCAGCATCTAGTGATTCCAAAATACGGAGTTATCAGGACCCAATTATTTTTATTAAAGGGGAAACAGTAGAGCGTAGTCAAAGTGGCTTATTGCTATAACTGCTGTTGGAAGAGTCTACTGGCATTTATATTTTGAATGAGTTCATTGAAATAAAGACAGTTCTTATGGATTAACTGGGAGCAAAAATTTGATCTTACAATAGCAAAAAATAGCAATAGTATTCTTGTTATCTGCACATTGTCTTTACAAGAGAGATCATCTCTGTGTTACTGGGTGGTTCTTTCTTTGGAGGGGAAAGGTTGTTTTTAATACTCAATGACAAAAAAGACCCTGAAAAAATAAATAAGCTTGCTAGGATTGGAGGGGGGAAGAGAGGACTGCCCTCAGTAAAGCATCGTGTTTCCAAAGCTTTACTCTTTCAATGGCCTGGCTCTGGAGTCATGACTGCGTATGTTTGTTATTGTATTATCTTTGTATATATTGACAGTCTGATCAGTAAAACTTCACCAGTATCATTCCAGAAAATGCTGGTAAGAGAAAACAGTGATGAACCAACCAAAACAGTACTTGCTGTAGCTGTTTTCATCTGTCAAGGAACTAGCAAGCTGTAGTGAGTTTGCTCATATGGCCCTTTTCTTTCTGTTTTTTCCCTTCTGTTTTGTGACTTTCTCCTCTCCTGCCGCTTATTTTTTACCCATGTGGCATATGTTGGCATCACACCAAGCCAGAAAATATTTGGTTGCATTTTTCAGAAGGGAGGGAGATAAGCTAAAACCTCATCCCAAATTCACCAAGAGACTTGATAAGGGTCTGAGATGGTGGCAGGGATGGGAACAGAAACTTGAGAGCAATTGATTTCAAATTCCTGGCACTAAATTGCAGTCAGGCCACCTCTGAGACTGCATAAAAAAAGCTGCCCTAATTTAATCATCTACAATAGCTTCAGCACAGTTCCTGTATGGCCTGTCAGCCTGAAGGACACAGAACCCGTTTGGTTCTGGGCTGATGCTGCACCGCTCAGCGGGAAGCCTTCCCTCTGCCTCCCTACCAGTCCTTCCTCACGGCTTTCTAGACCAGCAGGTTTTTTTCTTTTTGCATCCTTTTGCTTTTCTTCTTGACAAATTACAATCAGATCCTGGGCTGGACAGAGCACAGACCCAGTCAAAACACCTTGAATTTTTACAGCTCAAGTCGAAATGCAAACAGGGGTGAAAACATCCTTTTCAGCGAGAGAAGCTCATGCTAGCAGCAAGTGACGGGTATGCACACCGACCTCCCTCCTGCCCATGCAGGATTTCCCTCCAGGTTTCTCTTCTTCCAGCGACATTTTGTGGCTTCCTCAGTTGCCATAAATGCTATGCTGTCCACTTATGGGCTCTTGGAGGGTCTTATGTTGTCTGGGTCTCTTCAGTGGGCTGCAGCCGTTCCAGCAGCTCGCCATTGCCCAGAGCAATCTCCAGGCCAGGCACCTGCTCTGAATCTGTCCACCTGCTCACCGCGGAAGGGGCCGGAGCTTTCCCCGTGCATGTCCCCAGCCCACGTGGCACTGGTTGCTGGCTGTCCCTGGCAGAGCAGCCGCTGGAGTGGCCGGGCCGGGCCGGGGCGGTGGGGAGCGGGGCTGCAGGGCCGCACGGGCGCTCCAGGCGGTGCAGAGGGGGAGGCAGGCAGCAGCCCTGCTGGCTTGGGCGATCCACCCCAGGTTTGCAGCCTCATAAGGAAAAATATGCCTTAATAGTAGGCGGTAATCAGCAGAAAACAGGGGCAAGGGAGAGCTTGGCCTGAGTCTCCATTCCCATTAGTTTTAAATTAGCGGGACTCCATTGGCTTCTCCGGAGTTATTTCTGATTTGCACAGAGATAACTGAGATCAGAATCAGATGCAAGACGTATTGAAACCCGTTGTGTTCACAGACGTGTGGCGGTCCCGCGGAAAGGGGCTGGATGGCACTTCGTGGTGCAGGCCCGCGGACCCACACGGCAGCGGAAGCGTGTCCGACCGCCAGCATCACCTCGCGCGCAGCCCCGCTGGTGCCCTGGGTGTCACCATGAAGCTTACCCTGCCTTCTTCACAGAGGCAAGGAAAAGCCGTTGGCGGAATTGCTCTCTGCTTTGAGAGGTGGCCTCTCTGCAAGCAAAACTGCTTGTTCAGTTAAATGCAGCTCGCTGATAAATAGTTTGCGATGGTGCTGAGGGCCGGCATTGCCGTGGTTGTTTATAATGTGTTACAGCGTAGCTGCTACAGACAGTCTGCACTGCTGGGCTTTCAGGCCTTATTTCTCAAAATGAAATGTTCACTCAGCAGCTGAGCTTGTTTTTGTAATTAATAACATTTAAAGTGACAGAGGTTTAGCTTCTCCCTACAACTTTTCTTTCAATGTCCGTGACACCTCAGAGATTCATTGGCTTCTTTCAGTCAGTGCCAGTTAACTACAGCCTAGCATTACTGAGGTTTGCTGGTCCTCGATTTTTTTATAATGCTTCAGTTGCATTGACTGTGTTTTAATCGGATAGGAAACCAGTTGAGCCTGGAAGAGGCGGAGGAGCTGAAACTGGAGTGAGCCAGCATGTCACAGCGAGCCAGGCACATGCCACGTGCTCCACGGCGGCTCCCAAATCTGCCCTCTCCTAGCAGATGGATTTTCCAAGTGTGGGCTTTTCTCAGACACACATCTGCACTTCTGCAGCGCTGGGCAGCTCAGGCTGCCGTACCTCAGCCGTGCACCGAGGTATCCGAGAGCAGGATCTGATCTGCAAATTGAACTTAACAGCTAAACTAAAATAAAGCCATAGTGTAGTCATTAACTTTATTCAAAATGCTTCAGGATGTTATGAGTAAAATTTTGGCTGTTCTGCTTCTGTGCTGATTCAATATTGTCAGAAGAAATAAACTGATTTGAAGGGAATAAGAAGTGATACTTTTTAAAAAAAACAGAATAGCAGATGTTATTTTTTTATTCTGAAAATATGTTTTTTTTTCAATAGGTGAACATGTTATAAAGAAGTATGTGTACATTTATATATCTGTATATACATTCTATACAGCCCTAGGATTGCTTCTCAAACATTTGTAGTGATTTAAGGATCCAGCATTATTGAAATACAGCAAGAAAAACTGTTCCAGGGGCTTTCCCAAAAGAACAGGGACTTAAAATCACCAGAAATCCTTCATGAAAGCATAGTCCAAAACTTACCTTTTAAGGAAGTTTGCGATGATTCAGATAAGACTGGAAAGAATATCCCAGCTTTCAGGCATTATCCATTTCTATAAACAAACTTAACACCAAAACTTGTGATAAATTACTCAGCGGTTTACCAACTACACATTGCAATACATTTGGATGCAGTACCGGTGTTTCCTGCAGTTCAGATCTGGTAAAGGTGATGGGGGGAAATTAGGGTGTGCTGCACTGATTTCATGGTATGAGCCATAGTGAGCTCATTTTGGTGTGCGCCGTTGTGTTTCAACCCTAGCACCTAACCACGGGGCTCTGATTCAGCTGGGAAAACAGAGGGTTTGTTTGCAGTGACATTTTGGGTAGCCTTAAAGCTGCCTTTCCCCAGCCTCAGCTGCATGAGCTCACTGACAGCCTGCCCCAGCATTTGCATTACAGCTGTTCACCGTATGCGTCCTGACCCTCCAGCAGATCCCGAATTTGACTTAGTCCTGCTTCTCCTTTTAAACTTGTCTGTGTCAATCAAAATTAGAGATGTGAAACATAGTATAATGAGATTATAGCATTAAAAGAATAAAAAAGGCAGGAAATTGGAGCTAGGTTTTGGTCTGATTGTTCATGGCAGAGGGGCTCTGGGTTTGGGGGCTTACAGATGGACTGTAACAGCTCTTATGTCTTCAATATTGCTGTATCTCCAGGCTCAGGCAGAAAACCTCTCAGACTTAAGGTTTTCAGTATAGTGTGCTGATGAGCATGAGGTTGATGATGACCTTAAAATTGACTTTTTTTAGCTTTATTTCAGTTCAGACTTAGTGTTCTCTCTGACTGATTTGAGATGGATGGAGGGTTGTGATAGGGTCTGGAGGCAGTGAAACCTTCCGTGAGGGCCACTCTTATAAGGTGTGCTTGTACATTAAGCCTTAGCATTGCAGGGCCATCTCTGCATGCTGGGCATATGAAGCAGTAAGTGGCCAACTCCAGCTCTGAAGGTGAAGTGCTCAGCGATGTCTGTATCTGGCTGCTGGGTGTAAATGGTTGTATTCTGCTAGACTGACACTACAATGGGGGAAAAAAAAATCCCAAGGTTTCAGGGGCTCTTCAAAGGATGGCATTAACAGCTACTGCTGCTTTAGTTTTCACAGAAGGAGCTTTAAAGAAAACAGGCAAAGGGGGACAAAAGAGCAAAAGGAACAAAACCTGTCAATAGTTCAAATGCTCCTAGCTCTTATACAATGTGTATGGTGCCAATTGCCTCTCTTGCTTCCAAGCTAGCTCATCACTTTCTTTGCCTGAGATTTTCCATAGATCACTGTAAAACAGAGTTTTCTATAAATCCCGAGCCTAACAAAAATAATTCTTTATGGTTTAACACTTAATTACAGGGCAACATTTCAATTTTAAACAGAAAAAAAAAAAAAGACTGTAACGTGTTGGGGAAAATAGAAGTGCATCCTACATCAAATCTAGTAAGAGTCACTGAAATATGTAGGTAGATCTGGGAACATTTTTTTTTTTTGTCATTTATAGTTGGTTTGAAAATCACTGGCTGAAGGTCTCTGCTTGTCAGCTTCAAAATGGGCTGAGATCACACTGAAGGTTACTTACTGGTGAGTAAACTCAGTCTGTGTGCCCTCCTGTCCTGGAAGACAAGGCAATACAGGCAGAAAAATAGCTGCTGGTCTCATGGGGGATATTTGATAAGTAACTAATTCATAATGTAAAAATGTATTAATAAAATTTTGATATTCAATGCCTGATTCCAGAAACTGAGTTGCTGCTGGTTATTTTGAGCACCTGGCAATTAGGAAAAGTATGTAGCAAATTCTTTCCTGCTGTGAATCTAGCAAGCCTATTGATTTCAGCAAAGCTAAGCTGGCTTATGCTACATATGTGTATAAGTGTACGGGACCTCTTCAAGCTATCGCAAGGCTGATATCCTCTTACACTTTTTGGAGTATGTCCGGCTCCATTTTAAAAACAGTTAGGTTTTTACCACTGTTGTTCCTTTACAGTGAGCAAATTTAATGTGAAAATTGCTGGAAGACATTAAATACAGACTTCCACACTACCACGCTGACAGACACCTCCGTAACAGCACAGCCACACTCTGTTGTGGTTTAAATGGTATTTGTTCTTTTTTGTACTCTGATCTCATTCGAGTTTCCCCGTGATGCTCAAATAACATTGGTCTAATTAAAATCAGGCAAATATTTCATGTCATGTGTAATAGGTAATATAAAGCACGTATGCAATGATTTAACTAAACATCTAAGCTTAGGATAAAGAAAAGTTTTCATCTGGCATTAACTTCCCAGTAGACAGAGACCAATGACTCCTGCCAGTCCTGTCAGAGCTCTCTGTTAGATGCTGCATGGGTAGCCTTTTGATAGCAATTATTCAAGCACAGAAAACTCAGTAATTTTTGTTTGTTTGGGGTTATTTTGGTTTCTTTTTCTTTTCTTTTTTTTTTTCTTTTTCTTTTTCTTTTTCTTTTTCTTTTTCTTTTTCTTTTTCTTTTTCTTTTTCTTTTTCTTTGTGTGTGTATGTGTAGCTTTGGTTTGCATGGGAAAACTGTCCTAACTGATAACAGAGGAAGACAGAACAACAGCGATTTTTTGTGATAGTTTTCCAAGAGTGTCCCAATCTAATCTCTGGTTGGTTATGGTAGTTGGATTAGTATGAAACGTTGGCAAACTGGGTCTCTGGCCTTACAAAAACAAACACAAATATTTAACCTGGCAAAGGATTTTTCAGTAACAATCCCCCAACAGCCTAAGAGAAAGTAGGTCTTTAAATACTTTTAAACTGATAAAATATTCATGCGCCAGGCTTCAGCCACTGCTCAAGACCAGCAAAGATATCTGTTCAGAAACAGACATAAGTGTTTTAGTCCTGTTTGTAGGCTGAGAAAGAGCCCACCTAAATTCCTACTTCTTCTATTCCGTCTTCTGAATTTAAGATGTAAAAAGTAAATGCAGACAATTTTCTATTTCTACGCAATTTTCAGTGCCCAGCATATCCAGGTTTTAAAACGCTGTAATGAGAGGAGATGGCTAAGGTAGTTGGAGGCCATCCACTGGAGGAGCAGGGAGAGCTATTTTACTGCTGAAAAAATTGTGCTAATACTTCTATTTCCTCCAGAGTATACGACTGTAAATTACAGCATAACATTATAAATTCCTTCCCTTTGTTTTCCGTATGTATATCTCAATGGTGGTTTTTTTTTTATTCTGTTTTTAAATAGCTGTTTGTTGCTATTTCTGTTTTTCTTGGATAATTAAACAGAATCATCTACAAAGCACAACAGCAGTACTTTTAAAACTTAAAACAGAAAATACACACACATGCACACATACATGTATTTGCCAGTTATAATAAATATGTGAAACTCATTCTCAGAAATTATTACCAGCATAAAGAATTGGAGGCATTGAGAAAGTTTAGGCATTTATGTAAAATCATATGTGCATTATACAGGATTAAAAAGTAAAGTAGGGTTAAAAAGAGAAAAAGAAAAGAAATCTTCATTCTTTGTGGCATAAACTAACCTTTAATTCACAGTGCTTTCCCCGGGGGACCTTTTTTCTCTGCATTCGCTTTCGAGAGCTCTCCTATTGTCTCTTATCTGAGAGAAAGGATAAAGTGGGTAGCTACTCTGAATCAGTATGGGAATTTCTATGCTTATATTTCAGATGTTTCTCCCAGTCTCCAGCCCCCTGATTTGGATGAGTGTGGGAGAGCCTACACCAGGATTCAACGCTAGCAAAAGTTCCTACAGAGTCCTGACACATTCACTGCAATGTCTAAGGCACTGCAGTGTCTAAAGCACAAAAGAAACTCTTGGTGCTAAGCTTAGAGGGCTTTGGGAAGAACATTGCAACATGTGGTTTGTGGTGGCCAGTGACATAGACCTTCAGCTGGCTCCTGAAGATCTGTTATTGATCACACTGTTGCTTCCAACAGTGAGGGAGCAGGTCAGAAGGGCTGAGTGGGGACTTACAAGTCCCAAGGTACCAAAATCAGGGGTTCCAGGAAAGAAGGCAGGTAAATTTAACTGGGTGTTTCATACGTTAGATGGGAGCTTCTCAGTTAATGGGGAAAAAAGGGAAAGTGGGCATAGCTAACATTTTTCTGAAAGGAAAAATACCTCCATTGTCTTTATTCACTCCTCTAAAAGACAGCTCAAGGCCATGAATTATAACAGGGTGGAGGTATCTTTGCACACTAATGAATAAATGATTTAGAGTCCTGGGCAGATTTCAGGATGCACAAGCTTTGGTACGCGGCACGGCCAAATTTAAAACAGGTCTGTGCACTTCGGTGTAGACAGGCATGAATTCTTCTGCTGCCACTTCCATCTCACTGGACTCCTGCCACCTCCTGCCCAGACAGGATGCAGATGTGCGTGTGCCAGAGGTGCCTGAATTAGTGTCAGGGAAGGGGACATGTTGTCCCAGGCACAGCACTCGTGGCTGGCTCTGAAATTGGAACTGGACACGCCGAGCCAGTTTCCAGCTTGGGCAAAGCAAGGATGCATGCACTAAATGTGCATGGCTTATCTAAGCAATCCGTGGGTCCAACTCCATCACAAGCAGGGTTTGACCAGGAGAGTTAAAAGAGAATCTCTTCCCAGGGAACAGGAGGCAGGAAAGGAGGGGAGCCACCTGCAGCCCATCTCTGCTGATGGCTCTTCTGAGCAGCCTGAGAAAGCTGCACCTGTGGGGTCACAAAACAGAGCCAGGAGGAGCTTGGAAGGATGATGCTTGTGCTTTTGTAAGGAATCATGAAATTAAGCTGTTTTTTCTTATTTTTTCTTGTCTCTTTTGCTTTTTTCTCCATGTTGGGAATTTTCTTGAATTCCAGCATTTTTACCCCTCTTTATTATCTTCTTCCAGACTTCTTTTTTGTTTGTTTGTTTCCTGTAATAAGCTATTAGAAAAAGAGAATTTTTTATCCTTGTAATTTGAACAAGGAGATATTTGAAAGGGGTTCATAACTCTGTAGGCTTGCATGGCACTTGACTTAAGCTGAGCACGTCTGTAATCTCAGTTGTTAAAATTAGTGTGTTTTAGGTAGTCCGAACAGAAGAACTGATAAGGTACTGCGCTTCAATAAAACCCTAGGATGGTAGTTTACAAGCATATGTTTTGCTCTGTTTTCCTTTTTAACAGCTGTAAGTAACTGGGTGAATAAGAGGTAATCAGATTTTTCTTTAAATTTGACTAAGCTCTTAAAAACTACACAGATTTTATGTATGTCTCTACGTATTGCAGTTCATCTCATATCTTTATGCTAATGACTTGGATTAGAATGAAACACTTCAATTCTCTGGAAATGTAGCTGTTATTCAGAGATGTAGGCGGGGATGTACCTGGCTAAGGTTCATGTGATAGCAGGTTTTTAGCTGCTGAACCATTCCTGTTTGATTCCAACCTGGGGG